>ML809559.1:32303-104242 GCA_009831015.1 Picea engelmannii | reverse complement strand
TTAATTCATAACGCCTCATAATCATAAATCAAATGCCCAAAAGTATAATAATCTGGATCACTTGCGAGTAAGTGTCCTCAAAGAATACGTTTTCTCAGTGCGCGCAAGAGCGGAATGTTACACTAGGAATGATGAGTTGTTTGGGAGGAAGGTTGGCGGTTGTGGTTATTAACCACGCCAGGCGCATGTGTGTTATATGTTGCATGGTAATGCTTATACATCTTGTACATCTAATGCTTATTACTATTTTTTGAAATCCTATAATCCCACACCTGGGGATAATGATTTCACCTAGATTTTAATTGAAAAATAAAAAAATGCTAAGACAAATATAGATAAGCCAAAAAATAAATGCTAGATACTTTAGCCAAAGGTTGAAAGTAAAAAATTGTTGCATCTACATATTTGAATGATTAAGTAGTTTTCCAAGAAGTTGAATCCATTTTTACAAAAATGCAATTTAAACAACAGAAAATTGAGAGTTTAACCAGATTTGTATCCCCTAGCTTTTAGTGAAAATTGCTATAACTTATAACGTTTAAACCACACTTTTGTTTAAACAACAATTTTTATTTTATTTTTTTCTTTTGTGAAGGACGCTGAGGCGTTGTATACGTCTCACTCAATTTGTGATTCTTTAAATAACCATTCCAATTATTTGAGTTTATTCGAAAATATGATATTATTTTACAATTGTAATTTTTAAGGTTGTAAATTATCATCGTTGAGATTTTCACAGCCAGATTCAAATCGAGTTCCTTTCTGAAAGACGAGCTATCCGAGTGCCATTTCTATCCAATGCCGTGGGGGTTCTATGGAAATATTTGGAGATTTCTGAGTACGTTTTATATATTATTTTTCACTTGATCGGTATCATGTGGAAGCCCATGTCATGGCGAACCATGTTGGCCCGCCAGGTGAGATCATGGAAAGCAGTTTTGATTCTACTTCTGTTTAGATGCTTATAAATCGTGACACCTTATACACCGATGTCTCGGCGCCTTGTCCACCTTGAAATCTTGCATCTTCTATTTGACTTAACTCAAGTCTGTAGCGCTGTGCAGCCTTTTCTGCTGACTTGCTCAATTCGTAGGCTTCGGCTGACTGTGGAAACTTTGATCTTTCATGGCATCTCTGCAATTCAAGGTCACCAGAAAGCCGGCCGTCCTCGTCGCACCTTCCCTGCCCACTCCGAAAGAGTTTCTATACCTTTCCAATATCGATGATCAAGCGAGCTTCAGATTTCATATTCCGGTCGTTCAGTTCTATCAGTTCAACCCATCGAAGAAGTGTGAGGATCCTGCCAGAGTTATCAGAGAAGGGCTGGCCAGGGTTTTGGTGTTCTACTATCCTTTTGCCGGAAGACTCAGAGATGCGCCCGTCGGTAAGCTGGTGGTGGACTGCACGGGCGAAGGCGTGCTGTTTGTGGAAGCTGATGCCGATGTTGGTCTCGAGGAATTTGGAGACCTTCAGCCCCCATTCCCCTGCTGGGAAGATCTGCTGCACGACCTGCCGGGCTCGCTGACTCTTACGAATTCTCCTCTGCTTCTCATCCAGGTTAATTCATTCATGCTCATCGTCAATTCAATTAATTTTTGTCTGCATTTGTGATTGGCGGTTGCCTTGGCTACTATTTCTTTCAGTCGAAATTGTGTTTTCTGAGCGTACTGGTTATCATGAACTTTCAGGTAACCCGGCTGAGATGCGGAGGGTTCATATTCGCACTGCGGTTGAACCACGCCATGTGCGACGCCCTTGGCCTCGTTCAGTTCATGAACGCTCTCGGAGAAATGGCAAAGGGGGCGCCGAGGCCTTCGGTTGGTCCCGTTTGGAAAAGAGAAATCCTCCGACCGCGGACGAATCCCGCTGTTAAATTCCCCCTTTACGAATACAATCAAATCGAAGACAAGAATGGGCAGATGGTGCCCGTGAACGAGATGAGCCACAATTCATTCTTTTTCGGACCCAAGGAGATCGAGTCGCTGAAGAGGCAAGCAGTAGGCCAAGGCATGAAGAGCACAACCTTTGAAGTTTTATCGGCGTGTTTGTGGCGTTTGAGAACGAGCGCTCTCCAACTCCCCTCGGATCAAGAAGTTCGGTTCTTATTCCCCATGGAAGCTCGAACCAAATTCCACCCGCCGCTACCCAAAGGCTTCTACGGGAATGCGATCAGCTTTGCATGCACGAAGACGACCGCAGGAGAGCTGGCAAAACAACCGCTGTCTTTCGCTGTGAAATTGATAAACGAAGCGAAAACGGCTGTGAACAACGAATACATGCGATCGGTGATAGATTTTATGGAATTGGAAGGGCGCCCTCACTACACAGTGGTCGGAGCCTTTTCGGTTTCAGACGTTACCAAAATCGGCTTCAGAGATGTGGATTTCGGGTGGGGAAGAGCGGCCTACGGAGGGCCCGCAAAGGCGGGACTGGGAGCAGTGCCGGGCGTTTCCAGCTTCTTCATCTCGCTCCGAAATACAAGTGGGGTGGAAGGAATATTGGTTCCCATTTGCTTGCCCTCCACTGCTATGAGAAGATTTCAAGCAGAAATCAATGAAGCCACGAAGAAGTACGCTCCTCCTTTTCTGCGTTCCTCTCTGTAAGAAGGAAATAGCTGATATTAAGAGCTTCGTTAAATACGATTAGGTCGACCTTGGAAGGATTTGGAGTAAAACAAAATGGCTTCAACTAATCACAGTTCAGAGTTCTGGTTAATTGTGTGTAAGTTCTATTGCTATTCAAGATTTCTAATTTGAGGTTTGGTTGAAGAAGTAGCTCAATTAATTTCCAAGTTATAGTCTGAATCCTGTATTGTCTGTATATCCAAGTCCATCTGAGCGTATGATTATTGCTGTAGAACATAGAATTAATAGACTAAGAGTTAACCGTAGTATCTGGTTTTTAAATTTGTTTAGAAAATCTTTGATATGATATGAAGATATGACAAGGTTTCCATGATATTGTAGGATGCCCATTGGTGATATCAATCGATGCCATACAATGCAGCCCAACATTTTTCTCCCCGCATTGGCCTGTGCTGGAGAAAAAACTGCATAAGATATGAGACATAGGGCCATCATTTTTCAGTAGTTTTTGTAAAAGAAGTGTGGGGTGTCTGGATTGCAGCATATTTAAGGTAAGTATTAGGTTATTATTTATTATCAACCTGTGAAAATATTTTTGCATTCTCTAATTTCCATTTTTTTTTTAAGATGTAGTGTTAAAAAAGAATGAGTAAGAAAATGTTGAAAAAGAACGAGTATGTTGAAGTATATGTAAAAATAAAATGTTATTTCAAGTGAAAGGTTATTTTCCAGTGTTTGATTTCGCAATAATATTTCTTGATCTATTTTATAAGCTGGAAACCAAATTTTAAGAAGCTTTTGTTTGATAAATCATTTTCCATGTGTCTCATGAAAACTTGATTTCAGTTAAATTGTGAATCTCATTATGTATTAATTGAAACATAGTTATAAGATGAAAGTAAAATAAGATTTTAAGGAGTTCTTGTTTGATAAAATAGAAATGGGATTGTATGTATTTCTCATGGAAATCCATTTCCAATAAATTGTGAATCTCATTTATATCGTACCTGAAATATAGTTACAAAATCAAAATATCATCTAGTGCAAAACAATTTTTTCATGAACTCCAAAATTAAGAGTTCTAGCAAAAGATAAATCTTATTAATTTCCCCTTTTGCCATCTCTATAACTTTTAATGAGCACAAATTATAATATATTCAACACATTGTGTAAAAAGAACTTACGATCT
The DNA here is from genome assembly GCA_009831015.1 of Picea engelmannii. NCBI lineage: Eukaryota > Viridiplantae > Streptophyta > Pinopsida > Pinales > Pinaceae > Picea > Picea engelmannii. Next base: position 100,468 of record ML809559.1, on the reverse strand, counting down.
ATTCAAATTTTGTGAGATATTTTATTAAGATAAATTTTAAAAGTACATGTTAGTTGATATTACTAGATGTTCTTGCATGATAATTCTTAAAATTGAATCCATTGGGGTAGACGGAGTGGCATCTTGGTTTGAATGTTGACTAACTTGTTAAATATGGCTGGTGGTTATATTAGGCTAAGGGTTATAGAGGAAGCAATGCAGTGTGATTTTTGGTGGCATAGATGATTGTATGTTTTAGTTACTAATTTTTCTTTTAATTTTTTTTTTTGTGAAATTGATCTCATAAACTTATTAACAATTTACCATGAAAAGTGTTTTATTGTATTTAGTGATTTAATTTATGATCTTTTTCTAGATTAGATTAGACACTCACATGAAGATAATGGTCGAAAAAGTGGAAATGGGGTGCCCAGTGAATGTGCTCACATTTTGAAAAACACAAGTGCTAGCTTTGGCATTCTCCGAACCACCACCGAGGCTACCAAGTCAACACCAGGTATGCATTCTTAGGAATGCGCAAGCATATTGGGAAAACTTTTTTAAAATCCCATGGCCAATCCATTTCACCAATAGACCATGCTATGTGTTTTGATATTTATTGAGAAAATTTGTGAGTGGAAATTCAGGAGAGTTTGACAATTCACAGCTAGACTCAGCTGATGTCGTCCTCAATTGGTTCCACGTAAGTATTTTTTTTGTTGCATTTGATTGTTTTTTTATTTCATAATTTGTTCAAATGACAAAATACAAATAAAAATTTAATTTTCCCTTATTAAATTTTAGCACGCTTCATTACTATGGATCCTAGAGAAAACCCAAAATGAACATCAACACATGAAGATGCACCAAATCTCAACTGACGAATGACAAACATAAGCATGGAACTTGATGTAGTGTCGAGGTCTCCTAGAACCCTTATACAAGACTTATGAAATACTAGAGAGTCCTCATGATTGTCACTAACCACATCCCTAGAAACCATTCTATCTTCTATTGCAAATGTCCAAGGCCAATTAACACACATTTCTAATTACAGTGCCAAAATGTATAAATATTATAGGACTGGTCTAGATAAAAACCAAATTAGATACCTCAACATTTCCAAACAAGACCTTATGACATTATTTATAGTCATAATACAACCACCATTCATAAATAGATGAATTTGTATGGACAGGTGCACCAACCAACCATTTTTAGACAATTGGATGGATAGGTGGTTTATGCTATTTGACAAACTTCCTTGCAATAATATAGAGGTGCCTCTATATTTCCTTAAAATTTTATGGGAAGAGTTTGCTTTAGGTCACCATGTCAACAAATTTGACATTGGTGAATTCCAGGGGGTGGGTCATGGGTGCATGTAGAATAGAAAAAATGCTAGGCATGACCGATTGCTAGATCCTCATCCTCCTATGTGGAGGCATAACCCCCCTACTGGACATCATCCCATAGCAGAAAGCATCAGTTGGACCCGAACATCCATATTCACCTTGACCTGTAGCACGGTGCAACACAACACATTCATAGCATAATCTTGCCAGGAGAGACCTTCAGGTGATGTTAGCAGAGGGGTTGAGCCTTCAGACACTGCAGCAAAGTCCGTCCAATAGAAGGCACATGGACAAACTAGGCATTCCCATTCTAGTTCATGTGACCCTCACATATGCTCGAGCTACAAGAAGACTTGTCATTGGTCGATCGAGGCCACTAGACATGAAATTTCCATGGATAAGGTTAGTATCTTGACCATCTCTTTGTTCTCTCTCTCTCTCTCTCTCTCTATATATATATATATATATATATGATGTTTGCATTTATTACTCTCGGATAGAACACCCTTAACATCAACAAATGCATCAATGTTAGTTTCTACCATTGTGCATGTGTTGTAGAATGAATGCTAACTTGATCTTGCTTAAACAAGTATGCACTTCCACTTTGTTGAAATAGTTATATTGTTGGGTATAATTGTAGCCTTAATTTAATGTTGTGATAGTTCCATGTGAGACTTGATCTAGAGATGGAATCTCTAGAATTATCTATTGCATATTCTTTTAAGTGCACCTATAGTGATTGTCTAGTTTCACCAATATAGACTTTTCCTTAGGAACATGGGATTTTATAGACACCTTTAGAATTCCTAAGATCCAATGATTCCTTTACTGATTCTACCAAGATTCTAATGACATTCGTGGGAGTGAAGGCTATCGTGATGTTCCTACTTAGTATTTTTCCAATTTGATGTGTATTACCTTTGATATATGGAAATTTGAGTTTTGGGATATCCACCTTCCTATATAAGTGTCCTATGTTCATTTATTTGTGAATTCCCTTGCCAATATATCATTGTAACCATTCATTCAAAATATCATACTAAGGTTATCTAGTTCAAGTGTTTTGCATCAACATTATCGTGGCTCTTGTGGCAAGGATGTGAATGATGATTATCTTTTGAGTTGATTGGTCATGATAGTTTGGATGTAGGTATCTCTCTATGAATGACATATTCTTGTATAGTTTATACTCGAGTCTCCCATCGATCTTCTTTCTAAGAATTACATCCAAAAATTAAAGTTGGTTTTTCATTTCAATCTCAATGGTGGATTTGAAGTGTTATCTGAAACTATTTATGTGCTAGAAAATTCCTTCGATATCCTCTCCAGCATGTCCCCATTTGGTGAATATATCATACATGTATCAATTCCATACTCCTAGGGTGATTGGAAAGGAGTTTAAATCTCCTACTTCAAATTGATCCATGTAGATGTTTGCAACCACTAGTGATAGCATGGATCCTATTTATAAGCCATGAATTTTCCCATAGACATTTCCTTTAGAGATGAAATATGATGAATTTAGGCATATATTCACCCATTTATCCATTTTGATGTCTATGATGTCTTCTATGACATTAATGAAATGGTCCACTAGGACCTTGGTGTAGAGAGACACAATGTAAAGTCTTACTAGAAGTTGTATTGCTAGAGGGGAGGATTAGTAACTTAGCAAGATGTTTTACCATAGAGAAATTCAAATATCCTATCATGTTCATAGTTGGTATTAAATGTTGGGGTACATGCTCAACTACATTCTTAGTGACATACTCATTTTTCCATTTTCCTACTATTTAGGAGGATTTCTATTTATAGCATGTCTATTTATTCTAGGTCTATTTTTGTTCAGTGGATGCTTATATGTAATACCATGGGTTTCCAAAACCATGGGATCATAAACCACCATTAGGAAAATTCCTTTTTTTTAGGGGAAGAGCGCTTATTTCCTTAATTTTAGGATATAATTCCTATTTCCTTAATTATAGGAGAATATTATTCACTTGAGTAATAATATTATTCTCCTAAGGAAGTGTGCATTACCCATCTTATTCTTGGAGTTAACCCATTTCACTTATTTACCTATTTTTAGTGACTTTCATATTTATGAAATTCTTTGTCAATTAGGACTTTAGTTCCATTCTTGGACTCTAGTCTTATTCTATGAGAGTTTTTCTATTATGGAATGCATGTTGACTTCATATAGAGTTCTCTCTGAGTTCACATCAATATTTTTTACCTTTTCTTATTATTACCAACTTTTGACTTTAGTTAATTGTTGCAAGTGGGAGAGGTTTCTTTTTTGCACATGGAAACCTCAACCTAGTGATTAATACCATGTGGTTATAGTTGGTTTCTTAGTATCTTATAGGTGAATATTGATTATGTTTTTCTCTCTCCCATCTTTCATTTGCAATTAAGTAGTGTAGTATTTCCTACTCACAATTAAGTCTTGGAGTGTAGTTTAATCCTACATGGTATGAGAGACATTATTGTGAGGGAGTATTCAATTTTATTGCAGGCTTATAGATCGGATTGGACAGCCCACAAAGAACCAAGGATCATCCATCTTCTTTAGTGATATTGAGACCCTTCAACTACTTTGAGTGGAAACCCAAGATAGAGCTTCTACGTCACAACAAGGGCTTGTATAGGGTCACCATGGGGACTGAGGTCAAGCCTACTTAAACCATAGAGAAATGAAAATACTTCAATAGAATGGATGAATCCTATGGGATATTTTTCTTGATCATCTCTCTCAATATCCTCTTCCATGTCGATACTTGCAAGACTCATAATGATGTTTATGCAAAGTTGAAGGATTTGTTAGGAAAGAAAGACAACGTAAGAGGTCATCAACTGGAGAATGATCTACATGCATTGAATCCGAGATATTTTTAGACCCTACATGACTACTTCTATAAGTTTAAAACTTTGCTTTCTCATGGTAGGGCTTGTGGAATTGATAATAAATATGAACAATTAATCTTTTCAATTCTATCCAAACTAGGACCATAGTATTATGTATACACTTCTTCTTTTCATACTACTAGGTCAACTATGCGGTCTACATGGAAGATGCCATCCTTGGATGAGTTCATGGGGTTAATTATCCATGAGAAGACATAAATCATCTAGATAGGGTCACTCAAGAGTTCCAGGCCCCATGTGCTTACAACTAAAGGAATTTCAAAGAAGAATAAGTAGAAGATCAAGGGTAAGAAGGACCAAGAGAACAATAAGGAAGTTAAAAGAAATTACATAAATGAGAGTTTAAGTTCTAAGGAATCAAAGAGAAAAAAAGGAGAAGACCAAGTGTTCCTACTGTAACAGGGGGTTACATCCTAAGAGTTCTTGCATAAAAATACCATATATATCATGGCACAATCTCTTGAGAAGCATCACATCAAAGACTGTATTCTAGATAATGCAAGGAAGAATCCATTAGATAATCAATCATTGGAAAGAGGTAAATTTCATGCATTACTTTCTATTTCATCTTCTCCTAATGTTGGGTGCTTGATTCAGGGGCTACCCATCACATGGCCTCATTGGATAAACTTGTCTCATACTTGGAGACTTGTTTCAAACTACTAACATGGGAGATAATTCTCTTGCTGAGGTGTGCGGTACGAGAAAAAATGATCTAGACCATGGATGATTTCAATATGTACTTTATGTTCCAAATATTTCAGTGAATTTGGTCTAGGTGGGTATCAATGGCCACCCACCTATTCCAACTGGCTCAAAACAGTCTTCTGGCAATTTATTATTTTTAGCAGTTTTTCAGTTCCTAAACTTTTGGGGCCATTTTGAGGGCCTAAATGAAGTTGTTTCTAGATAGAGCACCTCAATGATAGCCAAAGTCTCTAATTTATTCCCCAAAATGAATATTCTCGTTGATAACTTTCCAACGAGCTATCATGCACCCCAAATGGAGATCATATGCCAAAGTTAAGCCCCCGAGAAGTTGATACACCAAACTACACAAAACGGGGTCCACAAAATTGTTGGCTTTTCATCTTCCGAGGTTAGTGTTTTGGATTTTATTTATGTTAAAAATGAATTTGGAGCCTTGTTGTAATGATCATGTTCTTTTGAATGTGAGTAGATGTCACATCTCTTCTCAGAGATAAGCTGCCACCATTCCAGCGAGTCTTTCACTCTGTATGTCTACAGTTTTTTACAATTTGCTCATTAATAGGAATTGTGTATTACTGTATCTCTGTTTTTATGGTTACATCTATGATATATATTTATGTTATATTATTGGATATCTGAGGTATCTTTGTACTTTCTTTATTATATCTCTGCTCTCATTTCATGACGAAAATAATTTGGATCAGTGGTATCAGAGCAGACTTCTCTTGATCGTTTTTTTTAGTGCATATCCCCGACGAGGTCCAAGTATAGCAAGTTGGGTCTTGAGATTGTCTCTCCTGAGGAAAATCGCTCTCGCATTCCCAAGAAAACCTCCATGGAAGAAGGAAATAAAAATGACAAAGAAGTCGATTCTATTAATATGTTGGTTGAGCAAGCTCTCACGCGACAGAGGGATGAAATGATGGAGAATTTTTCCCACATCCTTCAACGTTTTCCGATAACAATCGACGCATCTTCATCAAGCGTCCAATTTGGAGGCACCTAACCTTTCAAGGTACAAGTTAATTTTGGTATTCATGTATTTGAAGCACAAATAGATGCACATGCCCTAGAAAAATGGTTAAATCTGCTATAAGGTTATTTCTATGTTCACAATTTTTTCGACAGGTAAAATATCACCTTCACACTCCTTAAGGATCTCCCCCATGTCAAAAATTGGTGGGAAACTTACTGGGAGAAAATTTCCATAGAGGATTATGGAATATATGTGGTCAAGCCCACTTGGGATTTTTTTGTGGATGTGGTCAAGGAACAATATTAACCTGTTGGTAACTATGATGATCAGTACATCAGATTGTCCATGTTGCATCAAGAGATGTGCCAAGAAGTGTCAGAGTTCACCAATACCTTCCATACATTGCGCACCAAGCTGGTTATCAAACATTCTAAGAAACATTTGGTTCTGAAATACCGTGGGGTTCTACACAGGTACATACAAACTGAAATGGAGTTTCTGGACATCTCATCACTGGGATATTCCTATCGATATGTTGTCAAAATTGAGTAGAAATTTAGGCACCAGAACAAACTAAATTTTGGGTCTGCAAATCCGTAACAACTAAAGTATGATAAAGACGACCCTAAAAAACAACCTCTCGAAAACCATCCTAATCACAGGAAAAGAATTGTCATGGAAAGACAAATAAGGACACTGGAAAATGGTTTGATTTGCACAAAATCGACTGGCACAACACCGATGAATGTCGCTCAAAATATTCATTGGTGGCCGAGATCACATACAAGGAGCCAAACCCTGATTCAGAATCTATTTCAGAAAATACTGGTAGAAGACAGATCATCAATGCAGACTGTACTATGACAACAATTCAACTAGAAGAATCAACAGATCCTTAAGAGGGAGAGCACCTTTTTCATTCATGTGGGTGAAGGGGACCCAGTTGCATTTTATTGTTGATAGGGGAAGCTAGAAGAACCTCATCTCAGCAGAGGTTGTCAAACAATTGGGATTTTCGACAACACCACACCCGCAACCATACTACATCAGGTGGCTTCACCAGGGATGTGATCTTTGTGTCAGCCAGTAGTGTCGATTGTCATGCGGCATCCAACCCTTCAAGGATGAGGTATTATGTGTTGTTTCCCCATTGGATGTCTTTAATGTTCTTTTGGGCCAGCCTTATGTGTCGAATATCCATGTTATTTATGAGTTTCAACCCCGTAGTGTCATTGTTACTCTGGGGGGTCATCTCTACAAGATACCAGAGGTAGTTCTGACTACGGTACCACATAAACAATGTCACAAGGTAGTATCTCATACTACAAAATTTAGCGTCTTCACAATCTGTTCAAAAGGTGAATAGAAGGACACTACAACCACTACAGGCTGGGTCCAAGCACCTTCTATCCAACAAAAGCAGGTCGACAAGAATGCAACAAAGCATAAAGATTCCTTCTTCACATAGTCATCTCATGTATCAAAACTAGTTAAAAATTTCCAACCCTTCCAACCATAGGTTCGTGACAACCTTCAACAAGCTAAGCAATGCAACTTCTCCAGCAAGGAAAACAACTCATCAAGATGCAAATTCAGAAAATGCTTTTCCCTCTCCCTTGGGAACTCAACGAAATGGAAACCATTGCTTCCTAAGGAGGTGTTGATGGCCCTTAAATCCCTTGATTCAACAGTAGGAACCAAACCCACCACGAAGGCCCAATTAGACTCTACAGCGTTTAATAGTGGAAAGGTTCTCTAGATCTTGTGATCCGGCCAAATTATCGATGGGCTTTACGTTTTCTTGTGAAGGCTCTTCCTTTAGCTTGGACTATATCTTTTTTGTATTTTCTCTTGGGTGGGACCGATATGAGATGTAAGCCGATACAAACCAACTTGGAAAAAAATTGAATAAAGCTTAACTAAGGGGAAGAGGTTGAACTTGGGATAACATGTTGCTCAAGCATGCAGACAACAATTTTACACTATAGGCCTAGTACTAATACATTAACCATGTGAGCATCCAATTACTATTCGAGATACTAATTACCAGAAAGAAAACACATGTGCAATAAGATGATGGCAAGCAAAATAATTCATCTACCATAATCATTCATCACATAATAACACAATGATTCATCTTCATCATTAAAGCAAAGAACAGCAAAACATTGCACCAGATAAATTGACAACATAATTTATTGCTCTTACTCATTACAACATCATTCATGAAACATGATAGGAAATAGTTCTTCTCCACATCCAATCACACATGTAGTTGATGAAAATAACTTGTCTCTGGTCCAGAAGGACTTCTCAATTCAAAGGGAGTTTCAAAATAATTCTTAACAACCAGAATGAAAGATTTCTTGCAACAACCATCGACCTTGAACTAATTGGTCGATGTTCTTATTTATAACATAAAATACAATTGAAAATAACAACTAAGTGTAGTTTGAACAAAACAAAATTTTCCACGTGGAATTCTCTTCTAACAGTTTCTTTAATAGTCAACTCGAGATATCACTTGAAAGGGTGGCTTTCTTCATACTCTGACCAACTGATAAATAGATCCTCGCAAGTTTGGGCCCATGGAAACCTGTGCTGCTCCATCGGAGCCGTGTAAAATCCTCTGATCTCTATTGCATGTGCCTGATACTTCACAAGACTTATGTTCAACTATTGTAGCACAACTTGAGCCTTCATCGGATGTTCCATAAATCTTGCACTTTTCCTGGCAATGTATTGGTCACCTTGGCTAGCTCTTCAGCCCATAGTGAATCCTGCTTGGCATGTGATCTGACTATGTCACATAAGTCAATGAAGTTGTCGGGGTCACCAAACTCGGGGAGTCCTATATCCTTCATTTATTCATTGATTCTACCCCAATGTTTCCTTTGGGTTCCTCGGCGAGGTTATAGAGCAAACTTTGTTCGGTATTTGGAGGGATCTTTCCTGCAATCGAGATCGAAATAGTTTAGAAATTACTTATGAGGAAAAGCATAGGAAGATGTAAGCGGAAAAAACAAAGTGATGCATACCTATAGGGCTTGCTAGTCATGATTGTTAAATACTTACGTGATCCCAGTAACCATTTGAATGACCTGTAATGTATCTATCCATGTCATCACTCCTCTTTAGTTTAGATGAGTTACATCTGCGTGACATAGCGTGGTATATCAGGTACGAGAGATACGAGCGTCGAAGCCATTCCAGTGGCCGGTTTCCCCTTGGGGTCGGGAAAGGATTCCATAGATTAACGTGTGCGTCATATCCAAAAAGGTCAGATACCGTAATAAAGGAAGTCGTTAAATGCCTCAGGTTGAGGCAAGTTGTTACTCCAGAAGCCGTATCACCAAGTGTGTCAACCATCATTCGCTAATAATGGAGGCCAAGGAGATTAAAGAGATTGGAATGATGGTACCGTATATTCTTTGCAACTCTTATCGACTGTGTTTCATACATCCTGGATCATATATGTCATGCAAACATGACATGTTAATTCTTCAAGACATCTCGTCGCAATGCATGTTTTCCTTGGCACGTTCTGTCTCGTTGCCCCGCTCTGCTATAAATTCTAGGTGTTCTGTGTGGGTTCTACACATCAACCAAGTTTGTATACTAGTAGCGACTGGTCTTTCGAGTTCAATTCTATCAAACTCTATGTCATGGCCTTTATCCAGTCATGGATGTCTAAGCACATACATTGTCGCACCATGGGATCTCCTCAAAACAAGAGACAGGGTTTGCGAAACAGCTAGAGCACCAGTTCTGAACCCCAACATGCATAGGACTCTTTATTATTGACATCGATTGTCTTTGAGGTTTCAAAAGGAGGTCCCTACCTTCGCTCGAAAACGATGTCAGCGCCTCAAGCGAAGTTCGAAGTGGAGAAAATTACATTTGAAGGACACATTTTGGAGGCCATGCCCTCTCAAAAGTAGACATCGCGGAGGAGGGGAAGGCCCAAAAGAAATAAGGATGTAGGAGGAAGCCACACATTGATTTAGTTGAGTGTACACTTGGCCGCTGAGGAGTTCATAATGCATGCTACCCAGGTAGAGCCTATCGAGACTACTAGTGGAGGAAGCGGGAGACGAATGCGAAGGACAGAGGAATCGGGTTCTAACGTTGAAAACCCCAATCACAGTTGGAGCAGGTACAAATCTCCATAGCCGAACTTTATCAAGAAAATAGAGAATTGTGGAGACAACTGGTGGCAAAGAACAAGGAGGTATCAGCACCGCAAGGTCGTGAAGGAAGCACAAATTGGCTCAAGAGACAGCTTTGGGAAGCACAAGATACGATTGTGCAGTTGTGCGAAGCGCAGAGGATGATGGAGGAGGAGAACATGAAAACACTACAATGTGCATGGGGCAGTCCAAAAGAAGGTTTGTGTACAAGAGATACATGATGGGTAGATCCTTGTTTTTTATTCTCAGAAGTGACACATGTTTGGATAGTTCTCCCTGTTTGTTGTGAGAATTTTCATGTTCTCAATGTAACCGCGTCGGTTGGCCAAGGTGTTGGTAGTGATTATTGTATGTAACCTAAGCCCGACAGGAACCTTAATATATGAAATTTTGAAATTTTTTTTCTTGAAAGGATTCTACTCATAGCAGTTGAATGTATCATGTTTCCTCTTTGCATGTAAATCTATCGTGTTCTTATCTAATATTCTCATAAATTATGTGATTTTATAATTATCGTTGTTCTGAGTTGTTTTGTAAGTTCGTTGATATTTTCATATAGAAAATTTTGATGTCAATTGATGCTGATGTGGTGTCACTGACTCGGGGCTCATTAAATAAAACCTAGAACTCATCTCGTGGGTAATGGTTGCACTCAGGACTTCGTTTATGTCGAACGTGCTAAATTGAGCTATATATTGCGACTATCGATGCTAGGTGAGTATCGGGGATCGATGTTCAAAAAATAAAATCAACGCGTAGTTTCTTCATGGGTTATCGTCCTTTAAAACTCCCGACCCTGCAAAGGTTTCATAGATTGGAGATCGGTGATTATTATTTCATTTCTCATTCACCGCTTATGCTTCTAACCTTTCGCCGATGCCGAGGGGATCGGTTGTCGACGATATCCTTGGTAAGGCTCATTCACATAAATGAGAGAATTTCTTCTGCCGATGCCGATGAAGATCCATGCTTGGCTATCTTGGCTATCTAAGTCTTCCCGATGCCGAATTTATCAAGCGCGTCAGGGTAAAGCTCCGAGTGTCGGTGCTTTGATTAAATGTGAGTCTTTTTTCTTTTTTAAATTCATGATGATTTTCACATGCTCATAATATTTTAAAAGTATTAAAACGAAAAAAAAACGGTAAGAAATGTAGCAATTTTCATATTGAAGCAGAATCAGATAGTGCAAAAGATTAAGTGGTACCTAAAAAGGTGAGGTTTGACACAGGATTTTTGGGTGTGTTGAGTGCTCAACAAATGGTGACTTACTGGGTGAAAGTAGAATCTTTGTTCCTTCCTCAGGGCTCGACTGATACAGAAGTGGGTCGAGATATTAACTGGTTTTTGAATCAGAGCCTCTTTTACCTTTGCATTTGAAATTCTCCAGTTGATGAGTTTCGGCCTGCCCGTGGGGTTTAAACCTTAATTCTTCCTTTGTTTCCTATAATTCTGACTCATGCCCCTCTTCACAAAGTCTAGGAAAGTATTCACTGGTATGAATTATTTAGTTACCTCTACTCACTTGCCTCAGTGTTTCTCCATTGCCAGCGAGCGTCCATAGCCCCGGTGGAGTCACCCTGACATCACAAGCCTTGCGTCACTGCCAGCGAGCATTCATAGCCCCGACGAAGATATATGCATATTATCTCCTACTATTCTTTCTTTGATAATGAATATTGACATGATGCCCTGAGCAAGTGGGAGAGGATGATGTCTATTTATTTGGCAAAGTGAGATGATCGAGGTGAATCTTCTACTAGATTTGTGTTTGGGGTTCATGTAGTCCTTTTCGACTTTCCTTCTTTCCCTTAAGGTGTTACCAAGCCACTAAGAAGACACTTCTGACATTTCTCCGAAGTTTTTCATTTGCGTTAGTTAGATAGGGGACTCCTCAAAGCAACCGCAAGCTACTATGTTCTCCTTGTGTTTTATATGAGCGATGAGTCGGGAACAGAGTTTTCTATGTCACATGATTCAAATTCAACCATTGTCTTTCCAAACACAACTTTTAAAAGCACAGACAACCAGAAAGTGAAAGAAAACAACAAAACCACATAGTAATCAAATAACATAAAACACACAAAATTATTATTATTATTATTATTATATGATTATTGGAAATATTGTTTTAGGGCTTGGCCATTGACTGGGAGGGCATCAGGTTCCCCCATCAGATTCTACAGTCGACAAGTTCCTACCCCAATCTTCTTAGCCACCTGGAAAGGTCCAAGCCATAGATTCTAAAACTTAGAATGTTTCCCTTTCGGCTCATTTTCTCTGACCCATTTTAGTACTAAGTCTCCTATTTCAAAACTCTTCTCTTTGGCCTTATTCTTGTCAAACCACCTTTTCACTATCTGCTGGTGAGCTATCAATTTTGACTTAGCCTTTTCTCTCTCTTCTTCTAGCATGAGAAGAGTATCAATTCTTTGTTATATGACATGTTATCGCACATTTTGTAGTTAGGATAGTAAATGGATGAAGAGCAGTCAAACTGGCATAACTGGAACCAATCCCACCCAAAGGTTTGAAGGCTAAAAGATAAATTTCCCCTCACAAGTCACGACCAAGCAGATAGTCCGGCTAAACAACGAATACATAGAAGTATAACCAAAAGGAGATGCACCTTCCCAAGACAAAGCAACAAGAAATATATATATATATATATATATATATATATATATATATATATATGCAAGTTTACTCACTTGGTTAGTACTTTATATAATCAATGACTATTTGGTATACAAGCAATTGAATAATAAATGTTGACGAAGTCAATGTTTATAAAATAACAATAATACACAATATCACTTCATCAATAAATGCTAAGAAAAGCATGGCATTCAATGTGATAATCAACACTTAATTCAAGTAATGCCCTTAAATAACCATTCAATTTATTATAAGAAAAATGTTATCTGCACAAGTGATATTAATAGTAAGAGATGACGACAACAGTAGATTAGCAAGGTTAGTTTTTTAAACTAGGGTTTGGTACTTGATTTCTTGGTTGAATGTAAGTAAATTTATGAAAAACTTATTGATTGAATGGTTGTATTTTTATTTCTCTTGCATTTATGGTTATAATTTGTTGAATAAACCCTAGGGGATAAGCACACATTGTAGGTCCTTGTCTCATGTCCACGTCAAGAGTTTTAGCCATTTTATTTGCTAAAGTGAGATAGAGCCTTTCCCTAGCAACACTCTACTCTTTCATGCTGAATAGGATTGAGCCTAGCCTTAGCTACACTCTTTCCCCCCTCTTCATATTCTAGCTATTTTACTTTTCTAAGCTAAGAAGAAGAAGACGCATCAGGGCCTAGTTCAACTACACCTTGATGAGTCGCTTTTCTAGGGTTTGCTGGTAAAGCCTTGCCATAGAAACACGTTGCCTTGCAAATCCTCTTGTCTTAGTTTTTTACCTCTTCTTGTGCTAGCCTCTTTGCCATTGAGTTAAGGAAGGAGGAGAGAGCACTGAGGCCTAGTTCCCTTACACCAAAGTGATCCTCTCTCCCCTAGGGTTTTGACTTTGAGGCCTTGCCACAACAACACCTCAAAGCTTCACCTTCCAGTCCTTAGCTTTACTATCTTCTTGATCCTTCATCTCCTGCACCCTCCTTTTGACTCCATTAACCCTAGGAATAGACTGATCTAAGACCGGGCTTGTGAATGTTATGATCAAAACCACTCTCAACACTTTGAATGAAACTCTAACTACTAACCCTAGCTTAAAAAACTAACCTTGCTAATCTATTGTTGTTGTCATCTCTTACTATTAATATCACTTATGCAACTAAGGTTTTTCTTATAAGAAATTGAATGGTTATTTAAGGGCATTACTTGAATGAAGTGTTGATTATCACATTGAATACCACGTTTTTCTTAGCATTTATTGATGAAGTGATATTGTGTATTATTTCTATTTTATAAACATTGACTTCATCAACATTTATTATTCAATTTCTTGTATACTAGATAGTCATTGATTATATAAAGTACTAAACAAGTGAGTAACATTACATATATATATTTCTTGTTGCTTTGTCTCAGGCAGGTGCATCTCCTTTTGGTTATACTTCTCTTTATTGGTTATTTAGTCAGACTATCTTCTTGTTGGTGACTAGTGAGGGGAAATTTATCCTTTAGCCTTCAAACCTTTGCCTTCTAAAACCCCCAGGTCACTGGGGACATCTCCCTTGGGACTTACTTCCCTAAACAGAAAGAACCATCCCATTGAGGTGACATTGGGTGGGATTGGTTCCAGTTACGCCATTTTGACTGCTCTTCATCCATTTACTATCCTAAGTACAAACTGCGCGATAACATGATCGATGAGGGATTCCCATTGAAATCTTGGGCTAGTTGAAGAGATGGAAGATAAATCCCATTTGGGAGAATGGTTTCCTGTCTGTAAACTAGGAAGTACAGGGAATTTCCTATGTCTTCTTTGAGTGTGACCCTATCGGCCCATAAAGTGTTATGGAGTAGATTTTGCCAATTCCTTTGGTTATTTGCAACCATCTTCTTTAGTATTCTTAATAGGTTCTTATTGGTCGATTCTGCCACCTTGTTTCCCTATGGATAATAATTTGTAGAGTACCTAATTATGATTCCTTTGTCTAGAGAAAAATATGTCAATAGAGTGGAAGAAAAATAAGTTGCATTATCAAAAACCAGAAAAGAAGGGACACCAAACCTTGTGATCAACTATTGTTCTATGAATTGGATCACCACCTTGTCATTTACATGAGTCATAGGGACGACCTCTACCCATTTTTTGAAATAATTGGTGGCATTAAGTATATACTTGTCTTGTTTCGAGGAACTGGGTGTAATTTCTCCTATGATATCCAACCCCCATTTCTCAAAAGGCCTAGAGATAGTCACTGGCTGGAGGGGGATTTCTTTTCTCTTCTCTCTCCTATTGCTTATCTGAAAAGTTTTACAATTCATAGCATAGGTGTGAGTGTATTTGAATAAGGTGGGCCAATAATATCCGACTCTCAATATCTTATGAGCGGTGGTGTTTCCTGCGAAATGTTCATCGATAGGGCCATCATGGAGCTCCTTCAAAACTTTGTCTGCGTATTCACGTTCGAGACATATTAAGAATACAACATCATAGTTAATCCAAAAGAGTACCGAATTTATGAGGCGATGTTGTGGAGATTTTAACCTGAGAGCTCTCCTTTCTCTTAGGTTGAGATTTTCTGGACAAGTTCTGTGGTGTATGAGATAAGTTAAATTCTCATACCAAGACTTTGGCCCTGGGGAAATGTATGAAGCTTCACCACACCATAATTCCATTTCATTCTCCCATCCAAAATCTTCATTTACTTGGTCCTGGGATTCAGCTGTGAGTTTGCACAACCCTTGCCCTTTAACTAGTTTGGCAGGTTTTATATCTAGATCAAATTCTTGGACCACTGCAAGAAAGTTCCCTCTTCTTTCCCCCATCTCTTGTTGAGTAAAAAAGGATCAGACCACAGGGTGAGGCACAATCACTTTGGTGTGGTTCTTGAGGATGTAAGACTTGAAGTGTTTTACTTCCTTGTATACCACATAGGCCTATTTGTCAACAATAGGATAGTTAAGTTCGTCTACCTGGAGATTAGTGCTCATGAACGACACTGGAGCCTCGTTGTTGTCATCATCCTTCTGATTCAATACTGCAGCTAACGACTGGTCGGAGGTGAAAGTATAGAGGAAGAAATCCCTATTGAAATCGGGACTTCGTAGCACAGGGGCTCGGGATATAATAGTTTTAATATTGTTGAAAGCATCCTTTCGTTCATCATCCCACTTAAATTTGACATCTTTGTGAATCATATTTTGTAAGGGTTTGATAGTTTCTGTGAAATCGAGAGTAAATTTCCTCACAAAATTGATTTTCCCGAAAAAAGACTGCATAGCTTTCTTGTTGTGAGGCAACGGGAGATGAGCTATGGCCTTAATCCTTTTTGGGTCTATGCGAATGCCTGCTTGGGATATAATATGACCTAATAGCTTACCTTCCTCGACACTGAAAATAGTTTTCTTTGGATTTAAGGATATACCGTATCTCCTACACCTTTTGAAAATTTGGGTTAAGTGTTGGATGTGCTCTTCTTTGTTCTTTGAATACACAGTTGCGTTGTCTAGATACACTACCACACACTTGTTGATTAGTCCCCTAAATGATACGTCCATGACCCTTTGGAAGGTCGCTCCTGCATTGATTAACCCAAAAGGCATGTGTTTATAAGTGAAGGTTCCCCACTTGGATCAGAAGGTAGTTTTTAAATGACCCTCCTCCGAAACCAGGACTTGGTTGTAACCTGAGAAACTGTCCAGTAGAGAGAAAATCTCTGAGCCAGTCATGGTATGCAAGAGTTTCTCCATTGGCGAGATTGGGTAATTTTCCTTTTCTGAAGCTCTGTTGAGGTTTCTAAAATCTACGCATAAGTGAATTTCTCCAGACGTTTTCCTCACAGGAACCAGATTTTCTACCCACGTGAAATGCCTAACCTGGAAAATGATCTTGGCATCTAAAAGTTTCTTTAGTTCCTGATACATGAGGGGTTCCAAGGATGGGTGATACTTTCAAAGCCTCTATTGGAACGGTTTCACCTTAGGTTTTTACGGTATAGTGTGTTGAATGATTCAGGTGTCATAGGTTTTCAGGTCTCAGTAGGACCATGCAAAGACATCTTGATATTGTATGAATAGTTTGAGATAAGCCTTTCTTTCCTCCTTAGATATGGTCTTGTCGAGATTCACATCCTTTGGATTTTCTGGGGTTCTGAGATTTATAGTTTCATGCAGGGGATAGGAGCTACCGGTCTTTGCGTTCTTAGGCCCCCTAAAGCGTTCTTTCAAGTCAAACATATTTTCTAGATTATCTATCCCCTTCGGGATGGTGTGAGATTTCGATCTGTCAATAGGTTGGCCTGTTCGAGGACCAGTTTTTGTCTCTTTATCCTAGAATACCTCATCGTCAATGGATAAATCTTTGAAATTGTCTTGGTTAGTCAAGAATTTTATGATCTGTTCGTCTCCTTCAAGGACCTTCCAATTAGAGATATTGTTAGGCACCGATGGTTTGTAGAGTAGTTCCACAGTGAACCGTGAGGATTCATAGTCTTCCAGAGGTGATAACCTTGAAGAATTTGTGGCCATGGAATCAACAAGGATGTTCTTTTCTCTGGGGATCGCGATGATATTGAAAGCTTCAAAATGATCCATTAACCTATGCACTTCCTGCTGATAATTCTTCAGGTGCGGGGAATTGCAATGTATAGTATCGCTTACTTGTCTAACAATAATCTTCGAGTCCCCATAAAATTTCAATTCTTTGACGTTAAAGTCTATGCCTTTCTTTAACCCTTTTACTAGAGCTTCATACTCGATGGTGTTATTGGTGTGCATTCAAATTCTAGTCTACAGGACATGAAATGACATTTACATTTTGGATCAATGAGGATGCACCTTGCCCCTGATCCTTCCTGCAATTTAGATCCATCAAAGTATATGGTCAAAATTTGTGAACGATAATCTCCCTTTTATTCTTCCTTATTACTTTATAGATCTCCTATCTCTTGTTCTGTAATTTCTAACACAAGGTCTTGGTAGAAGAGGGTGTCTTTTGTCGATATCGGTGATTTCTCTTGAAAGACCATTTCAGAGTTTTGAGTGAGGGGGACATCAGATAAGAGAGGAAATTTTTTTCCGAAGTGGGAATCATAGGAATAATTTCCCAGCACGAGGAAATCTGTGGATGAGGGTTCATTCAGGGTTTCTAGATCAGTGACCATATGTTTCAGATATCTTTCCCTATCGATTTTGATCATATTCTTGTATCCCTTCAGTGGTAGCCAAAGGTGTGCCCAGTTTGTGCTAAAGTACCCATTTAACTTCTTAGACCAATCTCAACTTAGTAATAACCGATAGGCCTCTAGGATGTCTACCACGATGATGTCAATCACTTGTAAAAATTTAGGATGTGTCACTATTCTGATCATCACATGTTTGTCACTCTGTAGAGGAATGACATTTAATTTTATGCAAATAGACAAGGGCATAACATTGGAAGACACTCCTGAATCTACCAAACAATTATGGAGGTTCCTGTTGAAAACTTTGAACGTTAAGAGGAAATGTGGGACAAAAAGCTTCCCCTTCTTATCTTCCAAACATGTATTCATGATTGGTTTATTTACTGGGTCTGTGGAAGCTCGATTTCTTTCTTGACCATTGCCAGTCATAGGGTCTTCTACTAAGTTCAAAGCTTGTAGCAAGAATTCCTTCTGTTGAGGGATCCTACATATTTCCATGACTGATATGTTAACCCTTAACTTCTTCAAATCTTCAACTACAATGTAACCCAATTTGGGTGATTCTCGGGTATGGATGCTTATAGGTTTTTTACTAGGAGAAAAAGGTTCTTTCGGGTGATCGGGAGTCGTCTTATTTCTCAAAGTTTGGGTAGCAACGATATCTCTTGAGACAAGTGGACCTTTACTGCGTGTCTGCACCACCGAGACCTCGGTGGGTGGTTCTTGAGACTCAAACAGGTCGTCGGAAGGCATGATTAGGTCGATATCCCATATCAAAATGGTTGTATCTTGTGGTGGATCAATCTCTTCCTGATCAACAATATTCATAACTAAGCTTCTTGATTGTTCAATCAGGGAGACTTCGTCTAGAAACCGATTGGCCATCAAATTCATGGCATGCAGCCATTGAGGGTAGTCTCTTTCAGAGTGGTTTTCCTGGTGATACGTGCAGAAAGAATTAGATGCTACATTCCCTAGATCAATATTTAAGTTAGCAGGGGGAGGTTCGATCGCCTTGAATGGTGGGTTCCTTTTAAAGAAAGGCTTATAGGGTCTTTGGCCTTGGTTTCCTTCCCCTGTGTTTTTATTTGTGTCTATTATCTCATTTGATACTTTATTAACCATACATTGTAGATCTTCTATGTCTCCATTACCCTTGTTGGGAGTCTATTTTGCTTGTTTCCCTGGTGGTCTAGTCAAAAGGAGTCCTCTCCTGGGAGGAGGTTGAGATTCTTTCTTAACTAAAGAAACCTGGCCTTGTTTACACCCTTTCATCTGGAATTCTATCGTTTTGGCTTCTTCAAAATTATCAGCTAGGGTTCGTTTATCAACCCTTTTCACGAACATGGAAATAGAAGCTGGGAGAGCATTAGCATAGAATTCAATTTGCAATTCCTGATTTGGCTTAGCTTCAGGATGGAAATTTTTCAAGATGGCTGTGAATCTTTGATTGAAGTCTTTGACCCTTTCTTTCGAACTCATGGTGGTGGAGAACAACTCGGCCATCAGAGCTCCTGTAGTAGTTTCTTCGGCAAATTTGTCTAGAAAATCTTTTTGGAACTTCGTCCAACTAGTTATAGAACCTATTGGCAGATTAAAATACCACGTGGAAGCTGAATTTTCAAACGTATAGGGGAAAAGTCTGCATACTACATCCTCATGTTGGACATTCATAAGCTTAATCGCTAGTATAAATTTCTTGATATGATCTTCAGGCAATCCAGAGGTTTTGGGATCGAACTTAGGAAGCAACTTCTCTAGATGTTGGGGAAGGTTATGAACTGGTCCCGGGAGGGACAAATCATCTCTGGCCAACCAGGGTTGATTGTTCAGAGGTGGGCTCCCCCTTTCATCATTATGGTCGTTGTTTCCTTCCATATATTTAGACTCCGATTTAAACTCCTCCTCTTCCGAAAAAATGTTTGGTTCATAGACGTCGTCGGCTGGCGTGTCAGGTATCAAATCAAGAGGATCTTGGATTTCAGTAATTGTGAAATCTATTAAGTCTTCTACTGAGTGCACGAAAACCTTGTTGGGAGTACTAACCATTGGTCTGCATTGTTGTTTTCTTCAAGGGAGTATGGGAGCTATGGACAATGCACCAATCTGTCGGGCGTAGGCTCTTGTGAATCTTCTGAATTGATTTACCTTCTCGTGAGGAAAAGCGTAAGGTATTTTAGGGTGAAAAGGTTCTTCCTCAGGCTGGGGTTAGTTACTCATTTCAGGCATACACATCATGTGTGGACTGTCTTGGGAATGACTAGACATGCATGTGGGATTTTTTAAATCTATAGGTTGTTTGAAATACTCTGTAGAATATATATCCAACCATTCATTCTTTAGGCCCTTCTATTAGCACCGATTCTGTTGATGGGCCTTAAACCCATTGATTCAATAGTAGGAACCAAACCCACCACCGAGGCCCAATTAGAATTTGCAGTGTTTACTAATGGAATGGTTCTCTAGATCTTGCGATACGGCCAAATTATCGATGGGATTTACGTTTTCTTGTGAAGGCTCTTCCTTCAGTTTGGACTATCTCTTTTTTGTATTTTCTCTTGGGTGGGACCGATATGAGATGTAAGCCGTTATAAACCAACTTGGAAACAAAATGGAATTAATCTTAACTAATGAGAAGAGGTTGAACTTGGGATAACCCGCTGCTCAAGAATGCAGACAATAATTTTACACCACAGGCCTAGTAGTAATACATTAACCATGTGAGCATCCAATTACTGTATGAGATACTAATTACCAGAAAGAAAACACATATGCAATAAGATGATGGAAATCAAAATAATTCATCTACCATAATAATTCATCACATAATAACACAACGATTCACCTTCATCATTAAAGAAATGAATAACAAAACTTTGCACCAGATAACTTGACAACATAATTAATTGCTCTTACTCATTACAACATCATTCATGAAACAGGATAGGAAATAGTTCTTCTCCACATCCAATCACACATGCAGTTGATGAAAATAACTTGTCTCTGGTCCAGAAGGACTTCTCAATTCAAAGGGAGTTTCAAAATAATTCTTAACAACCAGAAAGAAAGAGTTCTTGCAACAACCATCGACCTTGAACTAATTGGTCGATGTTCTTATTTATAACATAAAATCCAACTGAAAATAATGGCTAAGTGTAGTTTCAACAAAACAAAATTTGCCATGTGGCATCCTCTTCTAACAGTTTCTTTAGCAGTCAACTCGAGATATCACTTGAAAGGGTGAATTTCTTCATACTCTGACCAACTAATAAACAAATCCTCGCAAGTTTGGGCCCATGGAAACCTGTGCTGCTCCATCAGAGTTGCGTAAAATCCTATGATCTCTATTGCATGCGCCTGGTACTTCACAGGACTTGTGTTCAACTGTTTTAGCACAACTTGAGCCTTCATCAAATGTTCCATAAATCTTGCACTTGCCCTGGCGACGTATCAATCACCTTAGCTAGCTCTTCAGCCCATAGTGAATCCTTCTTGGCATGTGATTTGACTATGTCACATAAGTCAATGAAGTTGTCAGGGTCACCGGACTCGGGGAGTCCTATATCCTTCATTGCTTCGTTGATTTTACCCCAATGTTTCCTTCAGGTTCCTCGGCGAGGTTACAGAGCGAACTTTGTTCAGTAGTCAGATGGATATTTCCTGCAATTGGTATCGAAATCGTTTAGAAATTACTTATCAGACAAAGAATAGGAAGATGTAAGTGGAAAAAACAAACTGATGTGTACCTACAGGGCTCACTAGTCCTGATTGTTAAATACTTACATGATCCCAGTAACCTTTTGAATGACCTGTATAGTATATGTACACGCTGTCACTCCTCTTCAGTTTAGATGAGTTACATCCATGTGCCATAGCGTGGTATATATTGTATGATAGATACAAGCATCGAAGCCATTCCAGTGGTCAGTTGCCTCTTGGGGTCGGGAAAGGCTGATAGAGATGAACGTGTGTTGAAAGTGTGCGTCAGCTCCCAAAAGGTCAGATACCGTAATAAAGGAAGTCATTAAATGCCTCAGGTCGAGGCAATTTGTTACTCTAGAAGTTGTATCACCAAGTGTGTCAACCATCCTTCGCTAATAATGATGGCTGGGGAGATTAAAGAGATTGGAATGATCGTATCGTATATTCTCTGCAACTCCTAACGGTTGCATTTCATATGTCCTATATCATATCCATCATCCAGATATGACGCGTTAATTCTTGAATACATCCCGTCGCAATGCATGAGTGTTCCTTGGAATTTTCCGTCTCACTTCCCCACTCTACTATAAATTCTAGGTGTTCTGTGTGGGTTCTACGTATCAGCTGAGTTTGTATACTAGTAGCGACTGGTGTTGCAAGCTCAATTCTATCAAACTCTGTGTCATGTCCCTTTATCTAGTTGCAGACGTCTAAGCACATACGCTGTCACACCATGTGATCCCCTCAAAACAAGAGATGGGGTTTGCGAGGTAGCTGGAGCGCCAGGTATGAACCCCAACATGCTTGGGACTCTTTCTTATTGGTATGGAGTGTCTCTGAGGTTTCAAAAGGAGCTCCATACCTTCGCTTGAAAACAATGTCAGTGCCTCAGGTGGAGTTCAACATGGAGAAAATTACGTCTGAAGGACACATGTTGGAGGCCATGCCCTCTCAAAATAAGACACCGCGGAGGAGGGGAAGACCGAGAAGAAATAAGGAAGTAGGAGGAAGCCACAGACTGACTGAGCTGAGTGCACACCCAGCCGCTGATGAGTTCATAACGCATGCTACCCGGCTAGAGCCTGTCAGGACTACCAGTGGAGGAAGAGGGAGATGAATGCAAAGGAAAGAGGCATCGGGTTATAACGTTGAAAACTCCAATCAACATTTGGAGTAGGCACAACTCGCCATAGCCGAAATTTATCAAGAAAATAGAGAATTGTGGAGACAACTGGCGGCGAAGAACCAGGAGGTATCAGCACTGCAAGGTTGTGATGGAAGAACAAATTGGCTCAAGAGATAGCTTCAGGAAGAACAAGGTATGATTGTGCAGTTGCGCGAAGTGAAGAGGATGATGGAGGAGGAGAACATGAAAACACTACAAGGCACACAGAGCAATCTGGGAGAAGGTCCATGTGCAGGAGATACATGATGGGCAGACCCTTGTTTTGTATTCTCAGAAGTGATGTATGTTTTGATAGTTCTCCCTGTTTTTTGTGAGAATTTTCACATTCTCAATGTAACCGGGTCGGTTGTCCAAGGTGTTGGTAGTGTTTATTGTATGTAACCTAAGACCGACGGGAACCTTAATATATGAAAATTTGAAAAAAAAATTCCTGAAAGGATTCTAGTCATAGCAGTTGAATGTATCATGTTTCCTCTTTTCATGTAAATATATTGTGTTCTTATCTAATCTTCTCGTAAATTATGTGATTTTATAATTATCATTGTTCTGATTTGTTTTGTAAGTTCATTGATATTTTCCTTTAGAAACTTCCGATGCCGATTGATGCTGACATGGCGTCACTGACTCGGGGCTCATTAAATAAAACCTAGAACTCAACTCGTGGGTAAGGGTTGCACTCGAGACTTCGTTTACGTCGAACACACTAAATTGAGCTAGATATTGTGACTATCGATGCTAGGTGAGTTTCGGGAATCGGGGTTCAAAAAATAAAATCAACGCGTAGTTTCTTCGTGGGTTATTGTCCTTTGAAACTCCCGACCCCGCAAAAGTTTCAGAAATCGGCAATTGATGAAAATTATTTCATTTCTTGTTCATCTCTTATCCTTCTAACCTTTCGTCGATGCTGAGCGTATTGGTCATCGACGATATCCTTGGTGAAGCTCATTCACAGAAATGAGAGACTTTCTTCTGCCGACGCCGATGAAGATCGACGCGTGGCTATCTTGGTTTTCATGAAAAGTTCTTATCGCATCTAAGTCTTCTCGATGCCGAATTTATCAAGTCAGTACTTTGATTAAATGTAAGTCTCTTTTTGTTTTAAATTCATGATGATTTTCGCATGCTCAACATATTTTAAAAGTCTTAAAACAAAAAACAAAACAGTAAGCAAGGTAGCAATTTTCATATTGAAGTAGAATCAGATAGTGCAAAAGATTAAGTGGTACCCAAAAAGGTGAGATTTGACACAGGATTTTTAGGGTGTGTTGAGTTCTCAATGGGAGGTAGTATTGATCTAGGTTGATATCGGTGGAAACCCACCTATTGAAACTGGCTCAAAACAATCTTCTGACAATTTACTATTTTTAGCACTTTTTTGTTTCCTAAAGTTCTGGGGCCATTTTGAGGGCCTAAATGAAGTTTGTTTTGGATCGATCACCTCTATGGTAACCAAAGGCTCTAACTGATCCCCCAAAATTAATCTCCTCGTTAATACCTTTTCAAAATTACAATGATTTTCTATAGCTATAGAAAGGTTGTTACAGCCAAATTTGTATTCTCAGGGATGATCTTTGCACCACATTTTCAAGTAGATGAGGCGGAATTAAAAAAATTTAAGACATGGAGTTTTTGTAGAAACTAAAAAAATGAGTTATATAATTTCCAAATTTCTTGTAGCATCTTGCTTCAAGGGCCACTTTTCACACATCATTTTTAAATAACTGAAGTTGAACTGAGAAATTTTGAGACATGGTTTTTGTGCCCGATACAAAAAATTAAGAATAGCGTGGACAAAGTTTTCAGAAAATGCATGACAAGGGATGCACTGATATGTTTTCTAACTCATTTTATAAAAATTATCAGATTTTTTTGCA
Organism: Picea engelmannii; assembly: GCA_009831015.1. Lineage (NCBI taxonomy): Eukaryota > Viridiplantae > Streptophyta > Pinopsida > Pinales > Pinaceae > Picea > Picea engelmannii. Next base: position 75,747 of record ML809559.1, on the reverse strand, counting down.
AGTAGTTACAACCATATTTTTGTAGTCGGTTTTTATTTTTGAGTGGTTTCACGCATCCTAGGACTAAATTGCGACTTGGAAATTATTTCAAATCAGTATGAGATGCTTATCCACCTATCAACCATGATTTTCAACATTTTTCATCTTTTCATCTTTTTGTAGCTAATTTGTAGCTTTGAATGGTTGCACACATTCCAAGACTAGAAAAAATCTTGAAGATGATTTCAAATCAACATGAGATGCTCATCCACCTATCAACATTGATTTTTAGCATTTTTCAAATTTCAAGTTTTCAGGCATGAATTAAGATCAAATTTTTAGCATTTTTTGTAGCAACAGTTCAATAACAGACAATAGATTCAAAATTCATCTCTAGAATCAACATCAGTTATCTTCTTTAGATACAATAGTACTCTTCATCATCATCAATATTACAACATCATCAATAAACTTATCCAACAACAGGTTACAACCAAAGTATTTTCCTCTCATATCAGCACACTAGAGTCATATCAGCATACATCAAGCGAGTTAGAGTTCAACATTTGTCTCTCAGACCACCTGCAAAGGTAAAGATGGGTAAGTAATTTATATTTCTAGGTAGTCATCTACCTCACAATTCATGTACATAAAAATCTTCAATATTTTCATATTTTCCATTCCTTCACTTTACATTTCATATTTCATTATCTAACCATCATCATTTATCTCCCTATGACATTGATGACTTTGAAAAAGCTAAGGGTAAAACAAATCGTTTCCACTTAGGTCCAATATCATATATATCCAGACACTACCTCCTATGTATCTTTGATTCTATGAGTATGTGCAATGATTTGAGTGTGGGGGATATGTTAGACCTCAAAAATAACACATTTTACGATGTCATTTGGTCATTTTTCAATCACTTTGCCCCTTCATCATCATCCCCTTTATCACTCATATTTCTGTAGTTGACCATTTCTGCCTTATATGAGCTTCACGTGGCATAATTACACTAAAGTGGTTGATTTACCATGTTTTGATGATTATTTAGGGTAGACATTTTTGTTTTCTAAATTGATTGTGCAATTCTGTAGTTGTTGGCAATTCTGCAGCTATTGGAAATTCTACAGCTATTGGCAATTCTGCAACTATTGGTGATTCTATAGTTGATTGGCAATTCTGGTAGTCAAAATTTCCATAATTTATAATCAAATGAAGATGAATCTCAAAAATATAAAATATGGTTTTTGTGCATAATAGGTTCATTTAGGTGACTTTCAAGGAAAATATGGATAAAGTGCAAAACAAGGGGGCTATGGTTGAGATTTCAAAAACTGGTCTAACTATCTAGCAATTTTGTAGCTAAGTAGTTTGACCAAGTGGCGACCCATATCCACGAATTTGGGCACACAGATATCATGGGATGTGTTTTTATTATCTTATTAAAACTATATTAGATCAAATCCAAGATTTGGTGGTGAAATATCCCCATGTTTAGGATCTAGTATTTGTTAGTTGCAGATCCACTTTTTTAGGATCTGATCTCATCTTGTTGTAACTCATTTTCCTTTTGTGAAGGAGAAGTTGTATATATAAATATGAGAGGATATAATTTACATTGGTGATCTAGGTGGATATCGTTTCCCACCCACTTATTCCAAATGGATCACACGCAGTTTTCATTTTGGCAGGTACTTTCCTACCTTGTTGGGTCCTGAACTTATGGGGACGTTTTGAGTCCCTAAACAACTTTTTTGGGGGATTTCCACAGTCACATTGTAGGAAAAGTTAGATGTGACAGCATAATGTGCAGCCCTTAGATAGACCTTTCCAATGGGCTACCGTGCGCCTAAAATGGAGATCATATGAAAAAGTTATGACCCCGGGAAGTTGATGTACCAACTTACCCCAATGGGGCCCACATGACTTTTGGCGCTTCATCTCCTAAGGTTAGATTTTTGGATGTCTAGGGTTTTTGAATTCATGTTTGATATTAAAAGGCCTTTGGAGCCTCATTGTACTCATCTTCTTGCGAATGAGCACAACCGTCACATCTCTTCTCAGAGATAATCCGCCACCATTCTAGCAACCTTGTTTCAGTCTGCATTTTACAGTTTCAGCATATTTCTTTATTAAATAGAAGCCAAGTTTTATTATATCTTTGTTATTTTTCATTGTATCTCTGTGTTAATAATATATATCTGTATTCATTTTGTTCTTCTCATAAAATTTGGATCAGTGATATAAGAGTGATCTTATCCTTGTCGTTCTTAGTGCATGTCCCTTACAAGGTTAGGGTACAAAGAGTTGGGTCTTGAGCTTGTTTCTCTTTAGGAAAAGAGCTCTCGCATGCCCAAGTGACCTTCAAAATATGGCGAGACAAGAGATCCTTTCAAATTGTTGCTCGAGTAATCCCTTATGCAATAGAGGATCGACATGATGGATAGTTTTGTACAAATCCTTTTTCGACTACCAACAGGCGACACATCGTCCTTGAGCGGAGGCATCGCCCCCTTCAAGGTACATATCAACTTTGATAATCCTATATTTTGAATTCATATAGACATAGATGTTGTAAACAAATTGTTGAATCTGCTAGAAGGGTATTTGTTTTTCCATGACTTTTCTAATAGAGAAAAGATTACAGTTGTGCTCCTCAAAGCCCTCCCCCATATCAAATATTGGTGGGAGAATTTCTATGAGAAGAATGCAATAGAGGAACCCTCATTATTTACAGTCACACTCACCTGGGAGTCCTTAAGGGATGATATTAAGGAACAATACTATCCTGTTGGAAGTTATGACAACCTGTATACAAGATGGACCACACTATGTCGGGAAAGGGACCAAACCATTCCAGAGTTTACAAATATCGTGGATACCTTGCGCACCAATATGGGTATCAAAGATTATGAGAGACATATGGTGCTCAAGTACCATGACGGTCTACATAGATATGTCCATATCTAAATGGAGTTTATGTACATATCGTCCTTGGGTGCAGCCTATCAATATGTTGTCAAAATCGAGCACAGGCTTAAACAAAAGACGCGACAGTTTGGGTCTGGGAGCCCCTCACATCAGAAGTAGGGAAAGGGAAGCCCCAATCCATAGAAAAAAGGAAAGAGAAATGATGGACAACCTCAGGAAAACCAGTCTAAGCCATAAACAAAGGACAATGGAAAGGTGAAGAAATACACCGAGAAGTGGTGTGAATTCCATAAGTGCCCCTAGCATAATATTGTTGATTTCTGCTCAAATAAGTCAATGGTGGTTGAGGTGAAATCCTCTGAATCAGATGTCAGCTTCGAATTTGATTTAGAACTAGAAAATGGGAGACAGATCATTGATGCAGAACCCAGTTCCATCATTGCTACCACCAAGATCCAGCCCGGTGAACCTGATGAGCCAGAGGAAGGAGAGTTCCTCTTTAATTCACATATATGGTTGAATGGTACTATGTTTCACGTCATCGTTGATAGTGGTAGCCAGAAGAAAATCATCTCGGTAGAAGTCCTCAAGCGGTTGTCCCTGCCGAAAATGCCGCACCTGTAGCCATACACCATCGTATGGCTCCACCAAGGAAGCAGTCTTCACGTCAACCAATAGTGTCTCATGTCCTATGACATCAAGCCCTTCAAAGATGAGGTATTGTGTGATGTCATTCCCCTTGAAGTTTGTGAGGTTCTTTTGGGCCAATCTTATTTATGGAAATGTCATGTTGTATAAGTCTAGTCCTTGTAGTTTTATTATTACTTTGGATAGTGTAATGTCCCCAAGGACGAGCCCCAATTGTATTTATAAATTGTAAACATGTTTTGTAAGTTGGTGAGCCAAGTTATAATAATCTAGGAGGCTTATTTGGTGATTAGGTCGGAGAGCCTAGGTGTTAAAGCCCAGGAGCCTGATTTTTTATATGTAATTATGCAGATCATTAATAAAATATAAACATCATTGCATGTAGACCAACCAAGAAGAAAGAGTGATGGGGGACTAAGCTTCCAGAAGGTTAGGTAAGGGAGGAGGCTAAGTGTGTGGGCCTAAGGGCTAAGCTAGGGGGCTTACCTCTAAAGGGGATAATAATTTATTATTATTTCCTGAAGGCTAAGGTGGACATGTTGATTGTTGTCCTAAGTTCTTGTAAAGGGAACGTGTGCTAAGTGGAACTCATGCGGCTCCAGGAAGACAGGTGTCAACTTGGGTGCATGCAGTTATAGTTGGGAAATACAACGTTGTTGGGTGGGATTCCCATTTTGTCATCCTCCGCCCGAGTTCACTGGGATTTGGGGCGTCCAAACCCGTTTTGCCTCTACATATTCATCTGCATTATGTTTCTGGTCACTCACCCTGAAACCCATGGGAAAACCGATGGAATGATCCGTGTGTCGGGGGAATTTTGAGTATCCTTTATTTCTTTGAGTCATGTGGTGTCGTAACTGTGGGTTGTTGTGTCCACACAGTTCATCTGTGATTCATTTTGTGTCTCTCGAGGAAACTGACACCTGGGTAATCACCTTATCCATGCCATGTTTTAGCATGCGTTGTTGTCGCCTGCGGTGCCATGCCCATCTGCTGATGATGGTGTCATCCCTATGTGAATGAGTGTTGAACTTTTGTTGTTGTCCTCCTTGTGCTGGAACGGTGTTGAAGAATCAGGTTGTCAGGCCTATGCTCAATAATATCTCCAGGTGAGAGAGGTGGTTGTGGTTGAAGAGACAGGTTTTCAGGCCTGTGAGTAGTACTCTCTAGGTGAGAGAGTCTGCTGGGAAGTGGTTTTCTCCCAGAGAGAGTCTAGCACCAGCTATAGAGCTCTGAGAATTCCTAATCCGGCCTGTTGCCGAGACCCAGAGAGGGAGGTGAAGCACCGATGGACTATGCTTGTGAAGGTGTATACTCCTGGGTGGAATAGGCATGTGGGGAATGAGAGTCCGTGAGTAGTGGGCGTAAGAAGGCTCATGGAGAGAATCTGTTCAGTTGCACTCCGCAGTTTTCCTGTAACCTTAACCTAGTCTAGGATTCCCTTGCCTTGGGTGGAGCTTAGTCCCAGCTCGGGGGTGACCCACTGTTGAGCGTGATGAGTAGCATGGTCTAAGGGTGGGAGTTTCGTGGAAGGTCTGCACATAGTTGGTGGAGTTACTCCAGTTTCAAATATAAGTATCATCATGTGTTTAATTTCAATTAAAATTATTGTTTGTGATGCTTGTATGTTTTCATGTATTCCGTTGCATGTATGAATTGTTGTTAATTCTATTTAAGTATGTATGATGGTAGTAACTGTATGTTAAATGTGTTAATTTGATTTAATGAATATTATTTATATAAGTATATATTCCGCAGTAGTGGCATTGCCTGGCCTGTGGGTGGCCTGGGATGTTACAGTATGGTATCAGAGCTTTAAAGGCTAAGTTAAGGTTGTGTTGGTAATGTTGCCTGACCTGTTGGTGGTTGGGGATGTTACAAATTGGTATTAGAGTATGGTTTCAATACTGAGCCTAGATGGGCCATGTTAGTAAAAAATGAAGAAAAAATTTCAGAAAGAATTGTTGTCAAAGTAGACAAAATTCGAGTTCAGACCCATGGTTTCAAACACTGATCCTAAATGGGATGGATAAGTGGTCATTGGACCCGAGGTTTCAAGAGGGAATTGTGTCTAGAGGACCAATTTCGAACCTTAGAACATTCTTGAGTGCCAAGAGGTTACCTTGGTCATGTTACGAAGCTCAGGAGGAGTAACTATGTCGTAAAACCATGACAGAAGTGGTGTTAGGCCGTAGAGTAATGTGGACCTTAGGATATATTTGGGAGAAGGAGAATCCTTCACGACCATTAGATCTGGTAATGTTACGAGGAAGTTAGCCATGAATTCCTTTGGAAATCCGCAGAGTAACAGAGTCTGTTATGCATCGTAGGATCTGTTCGGAAGGAAGGGAGATCCCTTACAACCGTCAGATCTAGGGAAGGTGCAGAAGGGTTAACCTGGAAGTCCTTCGGACTTCGCAACTTCGATGAAGTTGATGAAAAATAAGAGATAATTATGAAGCTCCAAAGCCCGAAGAGTCGAAGTGGTGAGTTATGATGATGTCACTTGGAGGTGACGTGGACACATGGGATGTGTGCCATGTGTCAGTGGGTTCCAAACCCATGGAAGTTTGAAATTCCATATGGAACGTGACGTGTGACACCCATCTGATTGGGCCATGATTCAGTTGCTAGTATTCCGCCACATGGCATCTTGTATGAGTAGGGTTAGTGGTGCCTGAGGTTACGTAATGTATTTAAAGGTCGGGGAACCCATAGTGGCATTGATCATGATACATCAAGATCAACGGCTAGAAGGCATTGTGGGAACCCAAGTTGCATGGAAGCTAATTATCCAAGGCGGTCCCACAATCCAAATCGTGGTTTCACCAAGGGGTTATGTGTTAGTGTCAGAAGAATTGCGAGATGAAAGGAAGGTTACTTCAAACCACCATTGCATGCCCTTGCAATTGGAATACGTTAAGTGATGTGACGTAATGAAGTCACCAAAGGTGATTGGGAATGTTCAGAGATTAACAGTTCAGATACACAGATGTGAAATCTTCCGAAGTCCCAAAGCTTTGAAGTTCTAGAACTTAGATGCTTGAGGTTCCATAGTAAGTGTCAGCAGTCATATGTTGAGTAGACATGGATGGTTGATCCGACCTACTTCACGAGTTCGGTAATCTGTAACTCTGAGAGATTGTTGTGTGCTGCTTTGAAAACTTTCGAAGCCGAAGGCTCGAGTAAGCGCTTATCGATCTAGCACTTGGTCAAGACCCATGGTCGCATGGGTTGGGGACTGAGAAAAAGGAGCTAGTGCTCGGAAATAATTACAGAGCAGAGAAGAGCTTGGAAAGAAAATGAAATATGAACGTTTTCTTAAATCAGATTTGTCTGAATGCGTAAACTGGTGAAGTATTGAATAAGTTTCAATTGTTTCTCTTATTTGAGTTTTTGAGTGCAAGCAATGCACATTTTCCACAAGCAGTGCATTGACAGAGGTAAATTAACCTCATAGAATCTTAGGAGAGATACCATTGAACCTTCATCAACAATGGTTCAAGGATTTCACAAGAAGAACTCTGTGTTGAGTTCAGAGAGGGATAGAGTCACTGAGAACTTTGTAGGGCTCTCCCAGGCAGGCATCAAGAAAGTGCAAGTGTGAATAGAGATAAATATTTGTCGATTTTTGGGAGAAGAGTATCAGAGGAAGATGCTCACAGAGCTGTTGAACACTCTGTAGAAAATGCTCAACAAGGTGTGCTTTGAGAAGAAGGTTTCCAGGAGGGAATGAAGTTTTCCTTTGAAAGGAAACAAAAGGGCTGAGACCCTTAGGAGACTGAGTAAATTGAAAATCTCAGAAGAGATAACGCAAGGAGTGCATGGGGGATAGACTCATTATAATTCCTAAATCTCAGAAGAGATAATGCTTACGATAGTGAAGACGATATCCAAGAGGCGGACTTGCAGGAGAAAGGTCAAAGACCCAAGCCTTTGAACACTGACAAATATTCCAAGGCGGAAGAAGTCAAAAGATAAAGAGGAGGAGTGACAATATCTGTCATATCGGTTGTGGGGAGGATCCTGGACCATTAGATCAACGTCGAGTAGAAAAAAGGAAGCGTAGAGGAGATGAACAGATCCCATCCGTTAGGTCTGAGCATGAAGGACCAACAACCGTTGGATCCGGAGGTAAGCGCACAAGACTTTACTCTAGTGTGCACAGGAGAAGTGGACTTGTCAAAGTCCTGAAGTCCTGAAGTGATTTGGGACCATCCATCATCAAGGAGGAAAGGTGGCATAAGATCCACAACTTCGAAAGTTTGTGGACAAGGAGGAGGAGAAACAACCGAAGTAAATCTTGGTCGTTGACCTGAAGGTGGACGTGTGGCGCCAGATCGGGAACTCCGAAGGAAAGCAGAGGTTGAAAGTGTTGAAGTCCCGAAGGCTATCTCGATCGTTGATTGAGGAGGAGGTCGGAGGACCATTGATCTGTTATTGGTCAGAAAGATTCGAAGTTCCGAAAAGAATCAAGGCCGTGGATTTGGAGAGGACACGTGGCAGAATATTAGTCACTGCGGGGAAATTCACTCCAGAGATTTGTGTGTGTGGAGACATGATAACTCCCAAAGGATGGAGAGATGGATTTCATCATAACCGTCCGATTGTTGAGGAAAGGTGTCATTAGATCTTCCACTCGGGAATATTTCCATAGGGGAAAATCATATAGTTGAGAGTTCAAACTCCCAAGGGCTGGAGAGTCGGAACCAATCGTAGTCATTGGTTTGGAAGGGAGCTACGTGTCGAAAGATCGTGGATATCTGAGATCGTGCATGAAAAGAGAAAAGGTCATTTATTGAACAGTTGGTCAGAGGCAGGTAAATGATAGATAGCATTCGTTGATCATGGATCATCACCAAAATCGAGAGATCGACGGTCGAGAAGAATTACAAGGCCAAAAGTTGCTTGGATGTTAAAAATCTGAGAGCGGGCCACAATTTATACCAAATGTTTAACAAAGTGATACGTGGAAGCTAGAGGTGAATTGCGGGGCGAAAAGTGGGTTGGTCTAAAACCACTCTTTCCCACGCCCACAATCACACACTTACGTGATTTCATAGCCCACAGTTTTATGAAGGAAAGGGATAATGAAAAATGGGCTAGTGCCTGAAAATTGGAGTTTTGGAAGCACACAGGAATAAGCTTGCAGGTCTATCAGGACCTGCACACAGGAGAAAAGGGGGCCCGTGTATAAATTTTTTGGGTTCAATCACGAGCTCGAAGAGTCAATTCGACTTAGAAGATTGAAATATCCTTTGACCGGGAGGTCAGCAGATCCTGTTGAAGTAGGGGCACTGCGTCAAAAGTGCTCAGGTCAAAAATAGTCATGTACAGTGACTACAATGAGAGAACAAGAAGATTTATGAATTCGGGAAGAATTGAAGACTTTTGGGATCAGGAAGGAAAAGTTTCACATGGGAAAGAAGTTGCTGCAATTTCTGTGGCAACAAGTATGTTATGGCTTGTTGGGTCAACCAGAGGAAAGAATGCTTGCATGTTTGCAAGTGTTGTTGGTGATGTTGTTGCATAAGGAGTGAAGCAACAAAGAGCTGAAGTGTTGGTTATAAGTTTGATAAAAGAAGAATGAAAGATTCTGCTGCCATCAGACTTTCAGGTAGTATAAAATTTATTAATGGAAACCATGCAGGTATGAGTTTGTATTACTCTTTTTGCATAATTGTTGAAAGGAAATTTAGGTAAGAAATTTCTCATCCAGAGTTATTTTATAAAATCACATGGTTATATTATTGAATGCATACCACTGGATGTGGTAAAGGCTGGAGGCCTGTATTAATTCAAATCTTTTTAGCTTCTGAATGCACACACTGACATAGTAGAATGTCATGTTAATTTGGTTATGGGGTAATAACCAAAGAATTAAAGATAAGAACTGGTTATAGGAATGAATGCCAGTAATCTAGTCATGTATGAGACCAAGACCTGGTTGGATATGGAAAGGTTATGATCCACACAGGTACTAACATTTTCCTACTTTTAAATAAAACTTGGGACTGCAACCTTTTTTCTAACACTAATGAACACCACAGAATTATATTCTTGGTGTAGTGTTCGGGTCGAAAAGGAAGGCATCCAATTAATTGGGAAGACAATAAGAAGTGTGTGGAGAATGTGTCAACACATTGGGAAGAATTCCAACTCACGAATGGTGAGATACATGACTGAGATAAAGAGCATTATGTAATTCAATGCAAGGTGCATTGATTAATTATGCATTGATAATTGTACTCATGCATAGTAAGTGATATAATTGTATACTAAATGCATTGATTGAATGTGTTTGTAAGTACATGCATATATATTATTGCATGGAAATAATTACACTAATGGTTGAAATGTTGCTAACTCATGAATTTGAGAACATTTCAGGAACTGTTAAACATTGCAACAGGAAAGTTGCAATCCAGGTAGTCAAAAGAATAGAGACTACACAAAATTTTATGTTCAGAAAATTGAAATAATAAACTTATTGTTATTAATTATGAACATGCATATGCATAGAATGATGAGTCATTCTATTTGGTTAAGTTTTTTGGTAATGGTGATTGAATTTCTAGGTGCAGACAATTCTAAGTTCACTGCATATGGTTATGTACATATTGCAATTGAATTATGATGTATAGGAAATACTAACAATTGTTGGCAGTATGCAAGATGAAGCCTTGCAGGAAAATGTTGAAATATAGTAACTTTAAAGAGTGTTCTATTCATTATTGATGTATTATTCATTAGATCAATCCCCTTTTGTGGATTTATCATGTCGATTATTGTAAATGACCAAATCCCCTTTTGCGGATTGGTCAAACCCTAATTGTAATATGTTAAACGAGAAGTCGACCCCCATAATATATTAAAGTGATTATAACCACCCAGATTGAGAAGTCGGCCCTGCCAGTGAAAAGACACCTCAGTTCAACACCTACCAGATTGTATAAATAAGAGAGGCCAACGCCTCTTTTTTTCACCCACTCACTTGTTCATCAGAGCACAAGTTTGGAGTTGTAGTTGGAGAATAAGGAAGAGAGAGAGAGGCACATTATTGGGAGAGGACATTATGTATTTTTTTGTTTATTCTCTTGGCATTGTATTGGCTATCTATATTAAGGAAGTTTTTGTTCGGTTTTCTCCCCCATGAGGGTTTCCTATGATAAATGATGTGTCTCTTATGATTTTGTATTTCTTAGTGATCCTATATATGCTATGGTTATATAGTAAATTGAAAAGAAACCTAATAATAGCTTAAACCTTAACATGGTATCAGAGCTAAGCTGAAGAGAGAATATTTCACAAGAATAAGAAAAACTTCATTGTTGTCGTACATGAAAATTAGGGCTTTTTATTGAAGAAGATTTTCAGCCCCAAAACCATCTAGAAAAGTGTGCCCTAACCCAAGGAATTATTTCGCACCTTCAATGCACCATTTCAGTGGGTAGATCTCCTCAAAATAGAAACCCTTGTTTTCACAAAGTATCAAAAGTACCAGAAAACCATAAGTACTAGAGTACCAGAAGTACTAGAAAACCAAAAGTACTAGAAAACCAGAAGCACCAGTCCAGAAATCCAGTGATCAAGTTTGAAGGGGTAAAAGTTGGATTTTCTGAAATCTAACTGCACCAGTTTACTCACCTCAGCTCAGCGCATCTATCCCTTGGATTAGAATTTCAAAATTTGAAGTTTGAAAAATTAGGGTTTCCTCATAAAACCCTAAGTTACAGTTGCAGTTGCAGTCTCATAACCAGGTGCAGTATTAATTGGAGTTTTAGTATTAGTTGAAGTATCAGTCATAGTACCAGTTGCAGTCACCCTTGAAGTTTTTAAGGGTTGGTGATCATTACCACTACTAACAGATGATGCCACTACCTACAAATGCCATCAGAGGTATGTACTCACACATGTTTAAATAGTTAATCTTTAAAGGGTATTTGAAAGAGAAGGGATATCTTGCCATAGATCTAGAAGGATATCAAGATCCAACACATTCATAGGAATAATACAACTCAGGCTTGATTATTCTGATATGCATCTATTTGTTATGAAATTATTTTGATCAGTGTTGCATGTTGAAGCTATGACCATCATACAAACTTTTGGTCAAAATCTAAGTCAAGGTATTAGATGGATTAAAGTAGAGATCATAGAGTTTAATCTCTAACCCAACCTTCTGTCAAGATAACACATTGTCTTAGTACAGAAGACATGTTGAAGAAATCACTTGTCATCTTGAGTGGAGGAGACCTGGAAGAAAAGCAACACACTCATTCTTGAGGACAAGACTATAGGTTCTAGGTTTGATTAATTAAGTTAATAAGATTCAAAGCTGCACATGACAAGTTGATAACTACCCCTTTACAAGTAAACACTATAGTTGAGATAGAATTCCTTGAAAAGTATTATACTCGGTAGCATGTGAACATATTGAGATAAATGCTTAATGTAATCATTTGCCAGATACAACTAACATCTCCTCTAGGAGAAAATTCTTGTGTTAGTTCTAGGTTTCCATGGAGGAACGTTTGATCACAACACTATAAGAGTGTTGACCTCATTTCGTATTGTATTTCTTACTTTTGATCCATTCTTCATACAGACCACAAGTGATAGATCTAAACGAGCTACTGTGATGATTATTCGTGCTATTGTTTTATCTACTATTATCAAAAGAGTATTATTCTTGCTTGTTGTTTTATTCACATTGTTTCAGGTCACATGTGATAACCCTCAGAAAGCTATAGTGAAGTTTGTTGAAGGCAACATATTATATGAGACATGAATCACACTATGTACATGACCATATATACTCATGCACCAAAGAAGATGAATGTTGTGGGTGGGAATCCCTCCTACGGACTTAGCATTTAAGGGCTCTAATCATGCATGCAGAAAATGACCATTTCAAAGGCCTCTACTCTTTCCTATTCTCCCAACACAAAACCCGACATTCATGCAATACAAAGGTGTAAATGAGATTCGGTAACTCTACCTTAATTCCTTCGTTTGATGTCGATCCCTTTGCTTTCACTCGCTCTTTGATTGCAAGCCTCCTCCCAAGGCTGACCTGCATTCACACATGAACAAACAACAAGCTGCGAACATGCATTTCATATACTAATTTTTGGGTTAGTTGTGACAATATCATAAGATAAACATTCAACTCGAACACATGATATGGCGGGACAGGAAAAGTATTCCTTTTTGTATTAATCTTCACAAGAGTGAACTTACAATATGTGGTCGACACTACTCCTCGAAACTGGTCCTGGGCTCCTCTTCAACTGTCCTCCAACTGCTTTTATCTATACTTGTTTTTTCACAAGGATGGCTAAAGGTTGGGACAAGAGGAATGCTCAATTGGGCATAGTCTCTTTACTATGATTTTCCTCCTCAAATGGGACCCTTACCCCTTCTTTTATAGGCTAGAAGGAGCTAGGTATTTGGTCGAATGACCGACCATGCATGGTCGAAAGGTTTAGTTAACTTGCCCAAAGTTGTGTGTTCCATCAGTAACTTTCCTTTTTTCATGCTTTTGTAGGTACACGTGGGATGTATTGGGGAAACTAGCATGTACACGCGTGCAGTAATGAAGCAGGGCGCGTGGGCCTTTATAAAGGGGGTTTTTAAGAAGATTTGTTCAGTAGTTTTTTGGCAAAGAAGGAGTCTGAGATGGCCTGATGCCAGGTAAGTATGTTTGGTGAAAATTAGGGTTATAACAGATGCCCCCTAATGTGTGAGGTCAGAAGAGCATTGGATGGCCGAAATACATTATCAATCTTTATCAACGTACAAAACTAGTGAGCCCAGGGACAAGAATTCTGGAGGTGCCATCTGCAAAATAAAAATTGTCTCACCGAGGTGGGCATACCCATGCTCGGGATGAAATAACATCATGGCTACCAATCAAATACACTATACATCCATGTCATATAACTATAGAAACGGCAGCTGCGAGTAATACACAACGGATATTCATCTCAAAATCAAAAAGATATACATGTATAGTATCCATATTCTAGAAGATGATAAGGCTTGATGGCTGGAGATGAGATCTTTAGAGCTCGAGAAACAACTTCAAAATCTTCAAAACTTGGGTAGGAGTGTAATATGAGTGTACAACTTCACTACCCAGAGGTCTTCGATGGCTCGTCGGTCATGGACTAGAGAATCTTTGATGATCATACTGAAGGATTCATTGATTTCGAACAAAGACTTGATTGGACTTTCAGGATGGCTAGGCATGAGGGCAAGAGACAAACTGTAGAGGGGCCGACTCAGGCTTGGTAAAAAATTCCCTTGGACAATAGCACGACAAATGATGAGACTCAGGTAGCATGGAATTAACATAAGTTCATGAGGCAGGAGGCAAAACAAACTCTCCATATGTTTGGAAGGATAACCAAATGGAGGAGGACACAACTCAATGTAGCGGGAAAAGTTTCCTAAGGTCATATGAAATCCCAGGGCTTGAAGAACAAACAGAAGGATGTGCTTTATCCAAGGGCAACTCATTGTGCTACCAATACAAAGAAAATACTTTTCCTTCCTCTTTTTGGGGTATATTTGATTTTTTTGTCTTTTTCAATATTTTTGGAAAAAGAATAAAAGAATGCTATGTTACAAAGGAGGAATGAGTATCGCAAACATATGAATTCGAGGCGCAAGGACAAGACTGATTTTCAAAGCAAGGACACTCGGAAAAAATCCCTCCTAGGGCCAAAGGTGTCAAGATGCAAAGGCAGAGTTCTACAGGGCTTGTGTATAAGGCATGTTTCAAATGGTTCCGTTGAGAGAAACATGGAGCTGACATTAGGCCAAAGATGCGGGTATGCGAATGTGATTAATAAGACACACAATGGTAACTTCCTTCGATGTAAGTTTAACGAGCCTAGAGAAGCTAAGCTCGACGATTTTTCATATTTAGAGAGTCTGAAAAAACGTAAAAGGAAACTCCGATGGGGTACCTTTTTCGAAGGTAGTCTAGTTGGTTTAAAAAATGGGTAAACTAGCACCGACAAGACATCTATTCAAAACCATTTTAACGAGTGTGATAAAGACAATATCACTCGTCATTTTTTTCATTTTTAAGGAGTCCGAAAAAAGATTAACTATGGACTCCGTTAGGAATGTTCTTCTGGACCATTTTAACAAGTGTGAAAAAATAAGGTCACTCGACGATCTTTTCAATTTTAGGGAGTCTGAAAAGAGATTAACTATAGACTCCGTGGGGGTTCCTTTTTCGTAAATTTAGTCCCTCAGGCCCGAAAAAGGGTTAAAATTATACCTGAGTGTACTCTTCTAGAGATCTGAGGCTTCTAGAGTGTACCTTTTTTCGTACAGTTGACCATCTAGACCGAAAAAGGGGTAAAATACCACTAGATAGACGTGACTTCAAATTTCAATTTAATGAGCATGAAAGGTCACAAGATTGCTTGACAACCTTTTCATGTTTAGAGGGTCTGAAAAGGGCTTAAAAGAAGACCCTTTATGTTTAGGGAGTCTCGAGGGTGAGGTCAAGAGTGATAAAGAATCATGAAAATGAGGCTCAAACTCGTAATCAGGAAAAACTAAAAGGGACTCTGGAGCCTATAGTCGTTAGTGATAGCATGGACACCATAATGCAACTAGGATCTACCTAGGGCATCTGTGTGATGGTAAGCTCTACCACCAAATTACAACACTTCTAAAGCAACAATAATGGTTTTGTGTCGCAACTTGGTGGGATCGATCCTATGGCAAAGCGGAAAATACAACGAGATGCAGAAAGTGGAGGTGTAATCCTGACTTAAATGCAACGAGTTGGAAATAATGACTTTTTACCAAAGGACCGTCAAAACATCCAAATTTCAAAAAAGATTCCCAATACCCAAATAAATACTTCCCATGACCATCCAAAGAAGACTTCTAAACCATCTTAAATCATTTTCAGTTTAGAAAAAATGACAAAAGGGTCTGAAAATTGACAAAAAGAGGCCAAAACCTCTATAAATAGAAGCTGGCAGCTCATTATCACCATTGTTAATTCAGAAATTGGCTAAAATCCAAAATTGCCCCTTTGTGAAAATAATTGATTTCAGGAGCCTGGGTGGATGAAACAACCATCCGCTTGGACCAAGTAAGTATAAACTACCTCATCTTGCAATTTAATTCTTTATTTAGGAATTTAGTTTCATTTTTTGGGGGGGCGTCAACCTTCAAAAGGTCAGCGCTACGTCCACGTGGGCCGTCCTATGACAACCCACATGTACACTCACTCTGTCTTATGGAAGACCACATGTACATGCGACTGTCATCAAAACAACCTACGTGGACCCTCCATTTAGTGAGAAAAAAAATTAAAAAAGAAAGAGTTAACCCTCCTAAACTTTGCCCATGTGTAGGATGTATGTGCACTGGAGAGAAAGAGAGCATGAGGATATTAGTGCGCTCATTGGAGAAGACCCTAATGTTGTTGCTGCATTAATGCAATGTGGATTGTTGAAATTTTTTATGTGTCCTTTTATGCGAGCACAACCTAGGCTACTGAATGCCTTGGTTGACTATTGGCATCCTGACGCAGAGGCCTTTATGTTAGAGGGGCAGTTGGTGGTTCCAACGATAGAGGACATATACTTTCTGACTGGCTTCTCCAGGAGAGGGGAACCAGTCAACTTCCATACGTTTCCCTCTGGGCCTCACAATATATCGGAGTTTATTGGACTCCATTGTGAGGCGGGTACAGACCGGATGAGCTTGCAAGTGTCAATAAGCAAGATCTTAGACTTTGCACTATAGGTGATCGTGTTGCTAATCGGGCGGATTACTGGGTTTACGAATTTTCATCAGGCATCCCGTGCACAGATGAACTGTGTCGTTCAGTGCTTAAATGTATAGATTTTTTCTTGGAGCACCACATTACTGGATTGTATGAAGAGGCTACTAACAGACTGTCGATTTTGGACTCAGAGGAACTTTGGGTTTGGAACGATTCTTTGCTCTTTCTTCTTTGAAAGAGTGCCTAGTTTCAGCCCTTGATAGGTGGTACAAGGGCATAAAGCCTCTCTTCCCACGATATGCAGATGGGCAGTGTTGCTGCCATGACAGGGGGGAGGAAGGACCAATGAGTCCTTTGATGATGAACTTTTTGCTTGGTTGTCGCGACAGATCCCAATCATAGAGGATTACCCTTATGCTGGGATTGATTTCTCGAGAGAACTTGAGATACCGGTACCTCCCGACAAGGAGCGAGGAGAGATGAGTAAGTTTGCATCGTTTGTTTTTTTTTTAATTTTTGTTAAACATATGTAATTTTTATGTTTTTTTTTATATATATCATTTTTTTATTTATACCAGAGCATTTGAAAGGTATGTGTCTATTATGTGCAAATGTGGGGCCAGTGTGACCAGTGGATTATGTGAGGAACATGCAACGTCCTCGGCTAGGGTCCGCACCCATCGCCGTAGGGGGACCAACAGCAGGAGGAGAGCTTCCAGCCAGTGAGGCTGAGAGGGTTCTGAGACGAGTAGAGTGAAATTTTACCTCGCTCACTTACACAGTACCCATGGCAGAGATTGAGGATCTGCCACCATCTATGCAGCCTCACGTACTGGGGGCAACACGGACATGGGTCTGGATTTTTCATCATTTGGAAAACGTCGTTGATTATTACAACATGGCCCACATTCCCCGTCCTTAGTTAGGATGGACTTTTCACATGCTGAGGGCACTACTTGTATATTTGTTGAGGGAATAAGCCCCATGAATCGTTACTGGTTGTATTTTTGAGGCGCATGCGCCAACCTATGTACTCTGATGATTTTGATATTATATATGGATTTTTATGTCTTTTTATGTCTTATGGATTATATTTTCCTTTAAAAATGTATTTACATGTGCATGTGTATGTATTTCTTATATATGTGTGAGATGCCAATTTAAGATTTGATTAGCTAGAGTATCTGTGACTTGATTTAATCTCCTAGGAACATGAAAATATGTAATATAATCAAAGCTTCGTTCTAAAATACGTACCCTAAGGAATCGTCGATGTAAAGTAGGATCATGAACACGGTAGACTCTATTTAACTGAGACACAACTAGATGGGCATCTAAATAGACCCGGAGGTGAGAGATACCAAATGACAGAGCATCATGAAGCAGCTCAATAACTATGTTGTATTCAACGACATTGTTTGTGGTGTCACCTAAACATATACTTCTTGAGGATAATAACTGGCCCTGAGGTGTAAAAATTACCCAAGTTGTAGAGGCAAGCCTCCAAGTGTGCCGGATAACGTCGTTTTCATACCCAACGAACACCTCTGATTCACTTGACATCTACCACAATGACAAAAGATAATCATAAAAAATGACATGTCCATAAAACCAAAAGAAACCAGAAAGTAATAGTACACAGACTATACATATGTTACAAAAAGTTACCCAAGGTGACCTACCTATGAGTAATACTTCTTCAGGTAGAGCCCATTTCTAGGCTCCGCCAAAGCATTTCCCTCAAAGTCTACTAGACGATAAGTGCCTTTTTTTAGAATCTCTTTTACGATGAAAGGTCCGAACCACATGGGTTTGAATTTGCCTACCCCCGGGGAGTCCTTATCCTGGTCATAGACCAGGACAAGGTTTCCTTCAGAGAAAATTTGAGGATGAACATACCGATCATACTGACACTTGACTTTTTGTTTGTGAGCCTCTTTGGCTAGGGCCGCATCACGACGCTTCAAAAGGTATAATAACCTCTCTTCAAGTGGAGAAGTGTCTAGCAGTAACTGTACTGCCAATTTTAGGGATCTGAAGATGCAATAAAAAACATGTCTCCTCTAATAGGTGACTCTTCGGGCATAACCTCACCGTATTCAATCAGAAGTTCCGAGATGAGTTCCGCAAAGACCAATGACTTTTTGGATTTCGCTGAAACAAAATCTAAGTCAAATTCCTGGAGGATAGCTATCCATCTACTGATCTTCCCGCCAATGATGCGTTGTGTTAATACGTATTGAAATGGATTCACAATGACAATGACGGTGGTCTCACGAAACAAAATATAATGACGAAACCGTTGAACAACATGAATGGATGCCAACGCTAGTTTTTCAATATGGGAATAATTGAGTTCTGGTCCAACCAGGCCTCAGCTCAGGTAATAAATCACATATTTTGAGAGGAGGTCATCCTCTTGAACTAAGACCATACCAATAGTCGACTCTGCCGCAACCAAGTACAATAATAAATATTTGTTATAATTAGATGGCCGGAGTAGAGGGGCAGTCGTGAGGGTATGTTTCAATGCGTTGAAAGAGTGTTGAGCAGCTTCGTCCCAATGGAAAGGGACATCTTTCTTTAGAAAACGCATAAATACCTTTGTGATCTCGGCATAGTTGGCTATGAAATGCCTCAAAAAGTTTTATTTTCCCTGTAAACTTTGAAGTTGAAGGATTGTACACAGGGGAGGAAACTGAAGTATTGCTTCCACCTTGATAGGATCGACCATGATCCCTATTGTTGAGACTATGAAATCGAGTAGTCGTCCTGACGTTACGCAAAAGCTGCATTTTTTTGGATTCAAGTGAATCTGTAAGTAGCGACATCGTTCAAAGATAAGTCAAATGTGTGTGGGATGATTCGTTCTCTTGCGAGATAGTGATGCTAAATCATCTAAATAGGCTTCGACTATATTCTTGAGATCATGGAAAGAAAAGGACATGGCTCGCTGGAAGGTAGCTCCAACATTTTTGAGACCAAAAGGCATCTTAGGATAGGAAAATGTACCCCATGGACAGATGAAAGTTGTTTTGTGTTGGTCTTCGGGGTTGATCTGTATCTGATTATATCCCGAAAAACCTTCCATGAAAGAAAAAGCCTCGCAACCAGCGCATTCATCGACTATCTGGTCAATGAATGGTGTGGGAAAATTATCTTTTGGACAGACTTTGTTCAAATCATGAAAATCCATACATACACAAATCGTGCCCTGTTACTGGTTGACCGGCACAGGATTTGACACCCATTGGGTCAAATGGACAGGATAGATAAAACTTGCTTTGAGAAGTTTCTCTACTTCAACCTTAATAGCTATTGCTTTCCTAGGATTAACTGGATGAAGCTTTTGCCGAACTAGCTTGGCATCAGGATAAGTTGTGATTTCATGTTCGACTATTTTTGGATCAATGTCTATCATTTCCTCGTAAGACCAGGAGAAAACCTCGCGAAATTATTTAAACAAGTTTGTGTAGATTTGAATCTCTTCGGGGGAACAATCAGCTCCGATGAAAAAATTCTCCACAATGCCAGGGGTTCTGGAGATATTAATCAGTATAGTTTCAATGATAGTTGCCACATTACCCTCGGCATAAACCTCATGTGTAGCCAAGGGATTGATAGGACAAGACCTATCTCCAGTCATAGTCTAGGTGAATTCCCTTGCTTCTATTCTTCTTAACTCTGGGAGGAAGTATGATTTGTGATGGAGATTGTCCAAGAGTTTGTCTGGACTAGTCATTGCTTCAATGATTGCTTTGTCTGAGGGAAATACTAAGTCTAACGAATCGATATCAACAAGGGAACCTTGAGCCCAAGTAGGCTCTGGAATTGAATCTAACTCTTGTGAAGGAGTTGGATCGGTGTCGGCTGAAGCTTGTTGGAATAAAGAGTACGATACTTCTGCCACGGATAAGGGAATGGACATACCATGGTGTCCTGTCCCCTCCATCGTGGTTGATGGGGAAGGAAGAATCCATGGATCGTTGAAGTAAGTCATGCGAAACGACGAAACTTGGAAAATCTCAACCTTATGGTGGTCTCATATGAAATTGACAGTGCCTTGAGGAGGAGGGTAATCGAAAGTACCCGTCAAAGGTGGGCACAAAACAACCCCTACGTTGATGATGCCCGGTTGAGTATTATCAATCATCGAGACCACGGATGCCCCCAATGAAGGGTCAGGTCGGGAGAAGGAAAATTGATCAATGGTCATGATCCAGCCCTCGTGTGGAAACAACAAGACCCAAAAAACTGTAGCGATCACTGCCTGCATGGAATAGGTCCAACTCCTACCTAACAAGAAAGTGTAGTCAAGGGATGCGTCGACTACTTCTACCTCGATGCACACGGTCGTCCCTCCTAACTGTATGGGGAAAGAGAGGACCATGCCATGTGGTCGGAACAAATGACCGTCGAAAGTGGTAAGAAGAGTAGGTGACAAAGAAAAAATGGGTTGGCCAATGGCCTTCCAACATGCCAATGACATGACGCATGTTGAGGCGCCCTCATCAACCACCGTGCAGAAAATGTTCCGAGTAAAATTTTTCGTGGGGTAAGCCACTACTATCTGAAATGCTACATGGTAAGGGAGACGAGTTTTTAAGTCGGTTATATCCATCATGATTGTACCTGGATTACAAGTCTCGGCAGATTCTAAAGTGGCTAACAAATCTTTCCTCTGGGAAGGGAAGCTCTGGAGGACCTCCAAAGAAGACATCGTACAAGGGGTTTGAGACAAATCCTCCACCACAAAATAGTTCTGGGTGGCCCTTGTGTTTGGGTTTTGAGAAGCTTTCTTGAACGCACCTTTTGGGATGCGTGTCATCATTTCACCCAAACTCTTCTCAATCTTGAGAGGAAGAGATGGGATTTCAGCTTCTTTACTTTTCTCAAAGGTGATTGGCTTACTGTAGTCATGTGCTCTAGTCGATATAAAAGCATCACCTTTCATCATATACACATTAGCGGATGCAGGATTGTTCGAAGACGGAGAGGGTCCTTGACTGCCCCCTTCTACGCTTGTAGAGGCTTGGGTTAGGTTTTGCCTGTGTTGAAATGGATTCATTAATACAGTAGGCTGCTACTGTGACACAAACTTTTGGGCCTCAGCAAGCCGAGGGAACTGGTGGGTCGGGTGGTCTTCCGCGCACAGGTTACACGGACACTTTGCCTTCCATTTCTCAGTGTTTCAACCGCCAACATTATTAGTGGGTTTCTTATCCCCCTTACCCTTCTTACATTGTTTTTTCTTTCCATTAGGTTGCTGGGTGGCCTTCGGATTTGTTGATTGCACACTATGGACATCTAACGTTTGGGTAGGGGGAGCAGTCGAACAGTAGTTTGGTTGGCCGTTGTGTGTTGTATAGACAATTGCTGCAATTGTTTTGTCAATTGTTTAGCGGGATTTGTTTGTGTTGAACCTACAATACCATCGACATGTGGTCCATATCTCTGTCTTGTTTTATAAAGTATGGATCGTGGTGCATCCGGTAAAATATTGTATAGTAAACCAGACTGAGAATAAATTAGCTCAAGCTATTGAGCTCTCATGATGGTATCTTCTTCGAAAAACACTCCCGACGTTGCGATGTCTTTGGATAGCTATGGGACCAAAGACTTAAGGAACCACTCAAGTAGGAATGTTGGTGGGACTGGTACCTTAATCAAACTCTTCCAACATCTCCATTTTCATATGTGATCAAAGATATGGTCTGATTTTGTCTGTTTGAAATTGGCCAGCAATTCTGTGTCGGCATCGTATCTCACAAGTAATTGGAAATGGTTTAGAAATGCCATTGCCAATTCTTCGAAGGAAGAACATCTCGAGCGGTCGAGATTGATGTACCATTTCGCAGCACTCCCAATGAAAGTGCGTTGAAGAAATCACAATTGTATGGAGTATTCTTTCAACGAATTAGACGAGCACCAAATATGGAAGGTGGTCACATGATCCCCTAGATCTCCGTTAGGCTTGGCTTCGAAATTTGGTATGTCCGAAGGCAATTTTGTCGACATAGGGGGCCAACGTGGATCGTGAAAGATGGGGTCATTCAACAACCTTGTCAAGTTCGACAAATGTAAGGTTTCCAAGAAAGGTAGTTTTAGTTTTTGTTGATGATAACCATGGAAAAAGGGGCCTGTAGTTTGACTGGCACCAGGTTGCCAGGAAAAGTTGGGTTGCTAGCTGGGGTTCTGGTAAAAACCATGGCCATGACCAACATACAGATTTTGCGTTTGAGGAGACATTATCAGTTGTTTCCCGAAATAAGACGTATATGGTTGGGCATGCATTACATTCAGAGGACTTTGGGAAGGGTTGTCCCATGCCGATCCCATGGGCATAGGTATTGCACCTTGCATGGTGTTCCATTGGTTGTGAAAAGAATTGCCCCAGATCGACATTCCTGAAGAGGGAATTGATCCTTGCCAAGAATTCCAAGGTCCTGATGCGGAAGAAGTTTGTGGGTTTGCCCCCTGTGCATGAATAGTACCCTGCATAGGATTAGGTTGGACATAACTGGGGTTTCCCCTAGTCAGGAAAGAAGAAGACGAGAAAGCGTTGTTACCAATCACACCGAACAAATAAAATGGTGTCGACCCTACCGACATATTATGAGAAGGTCGTCCTTGAATCCCTACTCCAAGTGAACTATGGTGTGTTTTTGGCCCGGTGGATTGCTGGTGGGTACCGCCGAGTGAAGGGGACGAAGGAGGTATATGACCTCCCCCGTAAGGGAAAGCATTAAATGGAGATGAAGTGCTCCCCATGGGCCCTTGCAGAGGAGTGTTAGATCTCCCTACCCCCAAAACTAAAGTCTGTAAAGTGGAGTAGGATAGTACAGGGCTTGTACCTGAGCTAGGCATCCCATATGAGAACGGAGGGCCTGTCACACTCTGTGTGAAAGGAGCATTGGCCGCCACCAAATATGGGATCAGACCACTACTCAAGGTATAGGCATTCGAGACCATGGTGGATCATAGCGGCAACTGTGGGTTAGGAGGTGGAACACCCCCTATGGTGACAGTCGTAGTGGGAATAAAATAATTCCTAGAAGAAGTGGCAGTGCTTGTTTCCATTGCTGCGTGTGACAATGTCTGGCGCCCATAAGGAAAAATCTCTATGATGATGGGCACCGAAAGATCAGTGGTTGGAGTTTCAGGTGGACCGAGAGCTTCCGCTCCAAGGTATGAAATAGTTGGTTCCTCTATATGTTGGTTGTGCATAGTTTCTTGTGTCCCGGTCACTTCAAAAGACCCTTGTTGGTCGATCTTTGACCTTAACGGTGGCAGGGGTGGCTCCAGTGTAACCTGCACCAGGCCAAGAATCCTTCATGACCAGCGGAGCTCATGATCCTTCACTGTGTGAGAATATCAAAGACACACTAGGGATTTCTATTCTTTCAAAAACCACATACACTAGAAAAAAAACCCTACAAGATAGAACAAACAAACACTAAACTAGTTGGAAGAATAATTACAACAACCAATAATAGAGAAACTTACCGGTGCAAGTGAAACTTGAACATGGAAGCAACCTTCAGGTATACTTTGCAAAGCATGGCCTGATGTTTGTCCTAGGTACATCGGTATACCCCCCGCAGTCACCTGTGTATGTCTCTAAAAAGGATAGGAAACTAGGTTTCCAACGTGCGAACAGTCACCAGGAGGGTACAGTCGATAGTCGGGTAGACCACAATGAGCAGGGTATAGAGCCCGAAACCTGTCAAGGGTATCTAAAGCAAGTGGTCTGGAAGACAACTAAGGACCCTGAATGGATTCGAGACCCACAAAGCTCCATGGAAAATGCAATTGATGGATTCCCAAGACAAGCCCTCTATATGTGTTCTCCACTATGATTGGTCTGGCTTTGGAGGGGTTATCTTCGCTACCTTTCTGCATGTGACCTCATGTTTAGCACATGTGTTAGAGTGGGGTCCCGGATAACTTTCACGATATTGGACTTTTAACACTCCCTAGCACAGACTCTTATGTATGTTTTGCAGCCTTGAAGAGTTTCCTCTCCAACCTAAATCAAGGCTCTAGCCTAGACTACTTGATGGACCCTACAAACATAAATTCTAGTTGATTTTAATTAATCGTTAATTTTTATGTCTTATCTTAAGTCAAAGGTTATGAAAGTGCAACTAGTGATGTTTTAGAGACGAAAGATAAATAGACAGAAAGATGGAAACAAAATAAATTCTTCTTGACATAATTCTTAATCAACTTTTCAAACTAAATTTTTTTCCCAAGATCTTTGAACAACAAACTCAAAACAGGATTTCACTCGACTACGAGCTACTTATTGTCCTAAGTAAACAGCCAAGAAATTATGAAAGAAATTTGTTTTCCTGGTTATTAATGCAAACCAATAACTACTTAACCAAACAAAGAAATAAAAGATTTTTTTTTTATTTGAATGCTCACAAAGCAAAAAAGAAAAATATCGATAAGTAAATACCAAGAAAACTTCTGGCCTAAGCGCAGATCGCAAAGAGTCACTTTAAAAATAACACACAAGTAGATTAAAATGGACTCTCACACTTGTCTAAAAAACCTATAAAAGGAAAATTTTGAGGAAAACTTCTTAATGAAAAAGAAAGTTATTGCTGTGATCAAACCTAAGTTACTGAACTCTATGATAGAGACCAAAAAACCTAATAGGTATAAACTCTTGTCAAAGAACGAGATGACTGCCTCTCCTTAAACAAAAAAATTTCTCCACAGGCACGCTGCTGACAGTTCAACATCCAGTGTGTGCACGTGAGCTGTGTAAAGTCAGTGTGCGTGTACACACGTGCAGACCTTATGCAAGCTGCGTGTACTTGTGAAACTCTTCAAAAATGGAAAGACAAGCAATCAAGAACTGACAGAGACTAATGGTATTGAGAACTAGAATCTCTTGAAGACTCAGAAACTTACTTTATCAGAAAAAAGAAAACAATTCAAGGAAAATTTCATAGAACAAAACCAATCTGAGGTGGAACCTAAGCTATAAAACTACAAACACAGAGGCCATAGTGAGTTCCAGAAAACCCTTGAGAATGATCACTTCTGACAGGGGAGAGGATGACTGCCTCTGTAAAAGAAATCTTCTAAAATCATACACGCAACTAACATTTCATCAGCTAGCATGTACATGCGGGCTGTGTGAAGGTAGGGCGCGGGCATACACATGCAGGCCTTATACAGGCCACATGTACCTATGTGGGTCCCATAAAAAAAAAATGCAGCTAAGCAAAGAAACAAAGATAACTGGTATGGAAGACCAGAATCTCTGTTAGCTCAGACTTTTGTAGAAACTTTAAAAATAAGGAATGAAACCAAATTTTTAAAAATACCCAAAAAGACTCCCAGAAAACCCAAGAGATCCCTAGTACGGTCGCCAATTCGGTTGTGGGTGGGAATCCCTCCTATGGACTTAGAATTTAAGGGCTCTAATCATGCATGAAAAAAATGACCATTTCAAAGGCCTCTACTCTTTCCTATTCTCCCAACACAAAACCCCACATTCATGCAATACAAAGGTGTAAATGAGATTCGGTAACTCTACTTTAAGTCCTTCGTTTGATGTCGATCACTTTGCTTTCACTCGCTCTTTGATTGCAAGCCTCCTCCCAAATCTGACCTGCATTCACACATGAACAAACAACTAGATGCGAACATGCATTTCATATACTAATTGATGGGTTAGTTGTGACAATATCATAAGATAAACATTCAACTCGAACACATGATATGGCGGGATGGGAAAAGTATTCCTTTTTGTATTAATCTTCACAAGAGTAAACTTACAATATGTGGTCGACACTGCTCCTCAAAACTGGTCCTGGGCTCCTCTTCAACTGTCCTCCAACTCCTTTGCTCTATATTTATTTTTGTACAAGGATGGCTAAAGGTTGGGACAAGGGGAATTCTCAATTGGGTATAGTCTCTTTACTATGATTTTCCTCCTCTTCAAATGGGACCCTTACCCCTTCTTTTATAGGCTAGAAGGAGCTAGGTATTTGGTCGAATGAATGGCCATGCATGGTCGAAAGGTTTAGTTAACTTGCCCAAAGCTGTGTGTTCCGTCAACAACTTTCCTTTTTCCGTGCTTTTATAGGTACACGCGGGTTGTATCAGGGAAACTAGCATGTACACGTGTGTAGTAATGGAGCAGGGCACGTGGGCCTTTATAAAGGGGTTTTTTAAGAAGAGTTGTTCAGTAGTGTTTTGGCAAAGAAGGAGTCTGAGATGGCCTGATGCCAGGTAAGTATGTCTGGTAAGTATGATAGAGCGAGTGTACACGCGGGCTTTCATAGGACAACCCGTGTGGACGTAGGGCCGAACTTTTGAAGGTCGACACCCCCCCAAAAAATGAAACTAAATTCCTAAATAAATAATTACATTGCAAGATGAGGTAGTTTATACTTACTTGGTCCAAGCGGATTGTTATTTTCGTCCACTGAGGCTCCTAGAATCAATTTTTTTCACAAAGGGGTTGTTTTGGCTTTTAGTCAATTTATGAATTAACAATGGTGATAATGAGCTGCCAACTTCTATTTATAGAGGTTTTGGCCTCTTTTTGTCAATTTTCAGACCCTTTTGTCATTTTTTCTAAACTGAAAATCATTTAAGATGGTTCAGGAGTCTTCTTTGGATGGTCACGAGAAGCACTTCTTTGGGTATTGGGAATTGTTTTTGAGATTTGGGCGTTTTGACGGTCCTTTGGTTAAAAGTCATTTTTTCCAACTCGTTGCATTTAAGTCAGCATTACACCTCCACTTTCTGCATCTCGTTGTCTTTTCTGCTTTGCCATAGGATTGATCCCACCAAGTTGTGACACAGAACCATTGTTGCTTCTTTAGAAGTGTTGTAATTTGGTGGTAGAGATTACCGTAACATGGATGCCCTAGGTAGATCCTAGTTGCATTATGGTGTCCATGCTGTCACTAACGACTATAGGCTCGGGAGTCCCTTTTAGTTTTTCTTGATTACGAGTTTGAGCCTCATTTTCATGATTCCTTATCACTCTTGACCTCATCATCGGGACTCTAAACATAACGGGTCTTCTTTTAAGCCCTTTTCAAACCCTCTAAACATGAAAAGGTTGTCGAGCAATCTTGTGACCTTTCACGCTCCTTAAACTGAAATTTGAAGTCATGTCTATCCGGTGGTATTTTACCCCTTTTTCAGTCCAGATGGTCAACTGTACGAACAAAGGTATACTCTAGAAGCCTCGGATCTCTAGAAGAGTACCCTCGGGTATAATTTTAACCCTTTTTTGGGCCTGAGGGACTAAATTTACGAAAAAGGAACCCCCACGGAGTCCATAGTTAAGCTCTTTTTAGACTCCCTAAAATTGAAACGTTGATGATCCAGATTATTTTCGGCATGGAATGAGAGCGGAGATATAATAAAGAAATGCAGAGAGATATCACAAATATTCAATAATATAACATAAATGTATCAGAGATGCAACCGTAAACATAGATATACAGTAATACACGATTTCTATTAATGAAATAAATGTACAGAGACTGTAAAAATTCAGAGTGAAAGACCTCGATCTTGAAAAACCTTCATTTGGGCCCTCAAAATGGCCCCGGAAGTTAAAAACTGCTAAAAATAGTAAATTTCCAAAATTGCCAGAAAACTGTTTTGAGCCAATAGAAAAAGGTGGGTGGTGACAAATATCCACCTGGATCAATCCTCCCTCCTTAGGAATCAATGGTCTCCATTGCATTGAGTTCTCGGGGGAGAGGGAAAAGCATTTGCTGAATCTGTATCTTGGTGAGCTGCTTGCCGTGCTGGAGACGTCGCACTGCTCAGTTAGTGGAAGTTTGTCATGAACCTGTTGAGGCTGAGGCTGTTCAACAAGTCAGGCTACATGAGAGGACAATGCGCAGAAGGAATATTTACGCTTTGCTACAACCTTGTCGACTTGCTTCTGTTTGATAGAAGGTGCTTGGGGCGAGGTTGTAGTGGTTGTAGTGGTTGCAGTGTTCTTTTGTTCTCCTTTTGAACAGATTGTGAAGAAGCTAAATTTTGCAGTATGAGATACTACCTTGCGGAAATTTTTAGGTGGAACAATAGTTGGAACTACCTCTGGTATTCTATAGAGATGACCCCCCATATAAACAATGACACTACGGGGTCGAGACTCATAAACAACATGGCGCTTCCACATATATGGTTGGCCCAAGAGAACATCACAGACATCCAGTGGGGCAACATCACATAATACCTCATCCTTGAAGGGTTGGATGCCATATGATAATCGACATTGTTGGCTGACATGGAGATCTCATCCTTTGTGAAGCCACCTGATGTTGTATGGCTGTGGGTGTGGTGTTGTCGACAATCCCAACTGTTTGACAACATCTGTTGAGATGAGGTTATTATGGCTTCCGCTATCAACAACAAAATGCAGTGAGGTCCCTTTCACCCACATCTGTGAATGAAAAAGGCACTCCCCTTCTTCAGGATCTGTTGGTTCTTCTGGTTGAATTGTTGTGGTCAAAAAAATAGCAGTGGGGTCTGCATCAATGATATGTCCTTTACCATTATTTTCATAATCAGATTTTGAATCAGGGTTCGGCTCTTTGTCTTTGATCTCGGCCACCAATGATTGTTTTGAGCGAAATTCATCGGTTTTGTGCCAGGGGATTTTGTGGAACTCACACCATTTTCTGGTGTCCTTCTTTTTCTTCCCATGACCCTTCTTTTCCTGTGTCTTGGGTTGGTTTTCAGGAGACTGTTTGTTAGGGCTGTCTTTGTCATACTTCGGTTGTTGTAGATTTGCAGACTTGAACTCCCATTTGTTCTGGTGCTTAAATTTCTTCTCAATTTTGACAGCATATCGATAAGTAGCAATGAGTGATGAGATGTACAGAAAATCCTTTTCAGTTTGGATGTATCTGTGTAGAGCCCCACGGTATTTCAGAACCAAATGTCGCTCAGAGTATTTGATACCCAGCTTGGTGCACAAGGTATGGAAGGTATTGGTGAACTCCGGAACTGCTTGGCCCCTCTCTTGCTGCAGTGTGGTCCATCTCATGTACTAGTCCTCATAGTTGCCAACAGGGTAATACTGTTCCTTTACCACATCCACAAAAAAATCCTAAGTGGGATCGGCCCCATATATTCTAGACTCCTCTGTGGAAATTTTTGTCCCAGTAAGTATCCCACCAATGTTTGACATGAGGGAGATCTTTAAGGAGTGTGAAGGTGATCTTTTCTTTGTCAAAAAAATTGTGAACAGAGAAATAACCTTCTAGCAGAGTTAACCATTTTTCTAGGGCTTTTGCATATATCTGTCCTTCAAATACAGGAATATCAAAATTAACTTGTACCTTGATAGGCGAGGTGCCTCCAAAGTGGCCACTTCATGAATATGCGCCTGCTGTTATCGACAGGCGATGAAGGATGTGGGCAAAATTCTCCATCATTTCATCCCTCTGTCGTGTGAGAGCTTGCTCAAGAAACAAATTGATATGATCGTCTGCTCCATCATTTTTATTTTATTCCACCATTGAGGGTTTATTGGGTGTGTGAGAGCGATTGTCTTCAAGAGAGACAAGATCGAGACCCAAATTTCTATACTCAGACCTCGTCGGGGACATGCACTGAAAAAATGATCAAGAGCAGCCTGCACTGATCCGGATTATTTTCGGCACAAAATGAGAGAGGAGATATAATAAAGAAATATAGAGTGATATCACATATATTCAATAATATAACATAAATGTATCAGATACACAACCATAAACACATATATACAGTAATACACGATTTCTATTAATGAAAGAAATGTACAGAGACTGTAAAAATACAGAGTGAAAGACTCGCTAGAATGGTGGCAGCTTATCTCTGAGAAGAGATGTGACGGCTACTCGCATTCACAAGAAGATGGTTACAATGACGCTCTGAAGGCCTTTTTACAATAAACATGAATTCCAAAAAACCTAGGCATCCAAAAACCTAACCCTAGGAGATGAAGCGCCAAAAGTCATGTGGGCCCATTTTGGGTAAGTGAGTACATCAACTTGTCGGGGTCGTAACGTTTGCATTCGATCTCCGTTTTAGGCGTGTGATGGATCATTGGAAAGGTATTGTCGAGGAGATTCATTTTGGTGTCTCAATCATGCCTTTGTTTATTATTGAGGACATCGATCTCGAAAAACCTTCATTTGGGCCCTCAAAATGGCCCCGAAAGTTAAAAACTGCTAAAAATAGTAAATTGCCAAAATTGCCAGAAAACTGTTTTGAGCCAGTCGAAAAAGGTGGGTGGCCACTGATATCCACCTGGATCAGTTGAGTGACCTTATTCTTTCACACTCATTAAAATGGTCCAGAAGAACATTCCTGGCGGAGTCCATAGTTAAGCTTTTTTCAGACTCCTTAAAAATGAAAAAATTGTCGAGTGATGTTGTCTTTATTACACTCGTTAAAATGGTTTTGAATAGACGTCTTGTCGGTGCTAGATTAACCCTTTTTCGAACCAACTAGACTACCTTCAAAAAATTTACCCCATCGGAGTTTCCTTTTACATTTTTTCAGACTCTCTAAATATGAAAAACTGTTGAGCTTACCTTCTCTAGGCTCATTAAACTTACATCGAAGGACATTACCATTGTGTGTCTTATTAATTGCATTTGCATACCCGTGTCTTTGGCCTAATGCTGGCTCCATATTTCTCTCAATTGAACCATTTGAAACATTCCTTATACGCAAGCCTAGTAGCACTCTGCCTTTGTGTCTTGACACCTTTGGCCCTAGGAGGGATTTTTTCCGAGTGTCCTTTCTTTGAACATCAGTATTGTCCTTGCGCCTTGAAATCATATGCTTGTGACACTCATTCGTCATTTGTAACGTATCATTCTTTTATTCTTTTTCCAAAATTATTGAAAAAGACAAAAAAATCAAATATACCCCAAAAAGAGGAAGGGAAAAGTATTTTCTTTGTATTGGCAGCACAATGAGTCACCCTTGTATAAACAACATCCTTCCATTTTTCCATCAAGCCCTGGGATTTCATATGACCTTAGGAAATTATTCCTGCTACATTTATTTGTGTCCTCCTCCATTTGGTTATCCTTCCAAACATATGGAGAGTTTGTGTTGCCTCTTGCCTCGTGAACTTGTGTTATTGCCATGCTACCTAAGTCTCATCGTTTGTTGTGCTATTGTCCAAGGGAATTTTTTACCAAGCCTGAGTCGGCCCCTCTGTAGTTTTTCTCTTTCCCTCATGCCTGGCCATCCCGAAAGTCCAATCAAGTCTTTGTTTGAAATCAATGAAGATTTCAGTCTAATCATAAGAGATTCTCTATTCCATGACTGACGAGTCGTTGAAGAACTCTGGGTAGTGAAGTTGTACACTCATATTACACTCCTACCCAAGTTTTGAAGATTTTGATGTTGTTGCTTGACCTCTGAAGACCTCATATCCATCCATCAAGCCTTATCATCTTCTAGAAGATGGATACTATACATGTATATCTTTTTTATTTTGAGATGTAGATCCGTTGTGTATTGCTCACAACTGCACTTTCTATATTTATATGACATGGATCTACAGTGTATTTGAGTGGTAGCCATGATATTATTTCATCCCGAGCATGGGTATTACCACCTCGGTGAGACAACTTTTATTTTGTAGATGGCACCTCCCGAATTCTGGTCCCTGGGCTCACCGGTTTTGTACGTTGATAAAGATTGAAAATGTATTTCAGCCATCAGATGCTCTTCTAACCTCACACATTATGGGGCATATTTTATAACCCTAATTTGCTCCAGACATACTTACCTGGCATCAGGCCATCTCAGACTCCTTCTTTTCCAAAACACTACTAAAAAAATCTTCTTAAAAATCCCCTTTATAAATTCCCATGCGCCCTGCTCCATTACTGCATGCGTGTACATGCTAGCTGCCCCAATACAACCCATGTGTACCTACAAAAGCATGGGAAAATGAAAGTTGTTGATGGAACACACAGCTTTGGGCAAGTTGACTAAACCTTTCGGCCATGCATGGCCGGTCATTCGACCAAATACCTAGCTCCTTCTAGCCTATAAAAGAAGGTGTAAGGGTCCCATTTGAGGAAGAAAATCATAGTAAAGAGACTATACCCAATTGAGCATTCCCCTTTTCCCAACCTTTATCCATCCTTGTGCAAAACGAAGTATAGAGCAAAGAAGTTGGAGGACAATTGAAGAGGAGCCCAGGACCAATTTCGAGGAGTAGTGCCAACCACATATTGTAGGTTTACTCTTGTGAAGATTAATACAAAAATGAATACTTTTCTCGTCCCACCATATCATGTGTTCGAGTTGAATGTTTATCTTATGATATTGTCACAACTAACCTAGAAATTAGTATATGAAATGCATGTTCGCAGCTTGTTGTTTGTTCATGTGTGAATGCAGGTCATCTTTGGGAGGAGGCTTGCAATCAAAGAGAAAGTGAAAGAAAAGGGATCGACATCAAATGAAGGACTTAAGATAGAGTTATCGAATCTCATTTACACCTTTGTATTGCATGAATGTGGGGTTTTGTGTTGGGAGAATAGGAAATACTAGAGGCCTTTGAAATGGTCATTTTCTGCATGCATGATTAGAGCCCTTAAATGCTAAGTCCGTAGGAGGGATTATTTCACTCTGTATTTTTATAGTCTCTGTACATTTCTTTCATTAATAGAAATCATGTATTACTGTATATCTATGTTTATGGTTGCATCTCTGATACATTTATGTTATATTATTGAATATATGCGATATCTCTCTGCATTTCTTTATTATATCTCCACTCTCATTTTGTGCTGAAAATAATCCGGATCATCGACGATCTTTTCAATTTTAGGGAGTCTAAAAAGAGCTTAACTATGGACTTTGTGGGGGTTCCTTTTTCGTCAATTTAGT
This sequence comes from Picea engelmannii, assembly GCA_009831015.1. NCBI lineage: Eukaryota > Viridiplantae > Streptophyta > Pinopsida > Pinales > Pinaceae > Picea > Picea engelmannii. The sequence goes on along the minus strand of ML809559.1, from coordinate 42,512 downwards.
CCCTCAGGCCCGAAAAAGGGTTAAAATTATACCTGAGGGTACTCTTCTAGAGATCCAAGGCTTCTAGAGTATACCTTTTTTCGTACAGTTGATCATCCGGACTGAAAAAGGGGTAAACTACCGCCAGATAGACGTGACTTCAAATTTCAGTTTAAGGAGTGTGAAAGGTCACAAGATCGCTCGACAACCTTTTCATGTTTAGAGGGTCTGAAAAGGGCTTAAAAGAAGACCCGTTATGTTTTGGGAGTCCCGAGGGTGAGGTCAAGAGTGATAAGGAATCATGAAAATGAGGCTCAAACTCGTAATCAGGAAAAACTAAAAGGGACTCTCGATCCTATAGTCATTAGTGATAGCATGGGCACCATAATGCAACCAGGATCTACCTAGGGCATCCATGTTACGGTAATCTCTACCACCAAATTACGACACTTATAAAGAAGCAATAATGGTTCTGTGTCACAACTTGGTGGGATCGATCCTATGGAAAAGCGGAAAAGACAACGAGATCCAGAAAGTGGAGGTGTAATCTTGACTTAAATACAACGAGTTGGAAAAAATGACTTTTTACCAAAGGACCGTCAAAACGCCCAAATATCAAAAACAATTCCCAATACCCAAAGAAATACTTCCCGTGACCATCCAAAGAAGACTCTTGAACCATCTTAAATGATTTTCAGTTTAGAAAAAATGACAAAAGGTCCGAAAATTGACAAAAAGAGGCCAAAACCTCTATAAATAGAAGCTGACAGCTCATTATCACCATTGTTAATTCAGAAATTAACTAAAATAAAAAACTACCCCTTTGTGAAAAGAATTGATTATGGGAGCCTCGGTGGACGAAACAACCATATGCTTGGACCAAGTAAGTATAAACTACCTCATCTTGCAATCTAATTCTTTATTTAGGCATTTAGCTTCATTTTTTGGGGGGGCGTCGACCTTCAAAAGGTCGGCCCTACGTCCACGCGGGTTGTCATATTATATCTTGCGTGTACACTCGCTCTGTCATACTTACCTGGCATCAGGCCATCTTAGACTCCTTCTTTGCCAAAACACTATTGAACAACTCTTCTTAAAAACCCCCTTTATAAAGGCCCACGTGCCCTGCTCCATTACTGCACGCGTGTACATGCTAGCTGCCCTAATACAGCGCATGCGTACCTACAAAAGCATGAAAAAAGGAAAGTTACTGACGAAACACACATCCTTGGGAAAGTTAACTAAACCTTTCGGCCATGCATGGTCTATCATTCGACCAAATACCTAGCTCCTTCTAGCCTATAAAAGAAGGGGTAAGGGTCCCATTTGAAGAGGAAGAAAATCATAGTAAAGATACTATACCCAATTGAGAATTCCCCTTGTCCCAACCTTCAGCCATCCTTGTACAAAAAGAAGTATAGAGCAAAGCAGTTGGAGGACAGTTGAAGAGGAGCCCAGGACCAGTTTCAAGGACCAGTGTCGACCACATATTGTAAGTTTACTCTTGTAAAGATTAATACAGAAAGGAATAATTTTCCCGTCCTGCCATATCATGTGTTCAAGTTGAATGTTTATCTTATGATATTGTCACAACTAACCCAACAATTAGTATATGAAATGCATATTTGCAACTTGTTCCTTGTTCATGTGTGAATGCAGGTCAGCTTTGGGAGGAGGCTTGCAATCAAAGAGAGAGTGAAAGAAAAGCACTTGACATCAAACGAAGGAATTAAGGTAGAGTTACCGAATCTCATTTACACCTTTGTATTGCATGAAAGTGGGGTTTTGTGTTGGGAGAATAGGAAAGAGTAGAGGAAAGAGTAGAGGCCTTTGAAATGGTTATTTTCTACATGCATGATTAGATCCCTTAAATGCTAAGTCCGTAGGAGGGATTCCCACCGACAACAAAATTGGCGACTGTACTAGGGATCTCTTGGGTTTTCTGGGAGTATTTTTGGGTATTTTTAAAAATTTGGTTTCATTCCTTATTTTTAAAGTTTCTACAAAAGTCTGAGCTAACAAAGATTTTGGTCTTCCATACCAGTTATCTCTGTTTCTTTTCTTAGATGCATTTTTTTTTATTGGACCCACAGAGGTACACATGGCCTGTATAAGGCCTACATGCGTATACCCGTGCCCTACCTTTACACAGCCCGCGTGTACACGCTAGCTGATGAAGTGTCAGTCGTGTGTATGATTTCAGAAGATTTCTTTTACAGAGGCAGTCATCCTCTCCCCTTTCAGAAGTGATCCTTCTTAGGGGTTTTCTAGAACTCATTATGGGATCTGTGTTTTCCGTTTTATAGCTTAGGTTCCACCTCAGATTGGTTTTGTTCTATGAAATTTTCCTTGAATTGTTTTCTTTTTTCTGATAAAGTAAGTTTATGAGTCTTCAAGAGATTCTAGTTCTCAATACCAGTAGTCTCTTCCAGTGCTTGATTGCTTGTCTTTCCATTTTTGAAGAGTTTCAAAAGTACACACAACCTCCATAAGGTCTACACGCGTGCACACATGCCCTGAATTTACACAGCTCGCGTGCACACACTGGTTGTTGAACTGTCAGCAGCGTGCCTGTGGAGAAAAACGTTTGTTTAAGGAGAGGCAGTCACCCTGTTCTTTGACAAGAGTTTATACCTCTTAGTTTTTTTGGTCTCTATCATAGCGGTCAGTAACTTAGGTTTGATAGGTTTTTTAGACAAGTGTGAGAGTCCATTTTAATCTGCTTGTGTGTTATTTTTAAAGTGACTCTTTGCGATCTGTGCTTAGGCCAAAAGTTTTCTTGGTCTTTACTTATCGATATTTTTCCTTTTTGCTTTGTGAGCATTCAAATAAAAAAAAATGTTTTATTTCTTTGTTTGGTTAAGTAGTTATTGGTTTGCATTAATAACCAGGAATTTTTTTTTCTTTCATAAGTTCTTGGCTATTTACTTAGGACAATGAGTAGCTCGTAGTTGAGCGAAATCTTGTTTTGAGTTTGTTGTTCAAAGATCTTGGGAAAAAGATTTAGTTTGAAAAGTTGATTAGGAATTGTTTCAAGAAGAAGTTATTTTGTTTCCATCTTTCTGTTTATTTTTCTTTCGTCTCTAAAACATCATTAGTTTCACTTTCATAACCTTTGACTTAAGACAAGCCATAAAAATTAACGATTAATTAAAATCAACTAGACTTTATGTTTGTAGGGTCCATCAATTAGTCTAGGCTAGAGCCTTGATTTAGGTTGGAGAGGAAACTCTTCAAGGCTGCAAAACATACATAAGAGTCTGTGCTAGGGAGTGTTAAAAGTCCAATATCATGAAAGTTATCTGGTACCCCCCTCTAACACAGGGGATAAACATGAGGTCGCCTGCAGAAAGGTAGCGGAGATAACCCCTCCAAATCTAGACCAATCGTAGTGGAGAACACATATAGAGTGCTTGTCTTGGGATTTCGTCGATTGCATTTGGCACAGAGCTTTGTGGGTCTCAAATCCGTTCGGGATCCTCAGTTGTCTTCCAGACCACTTTCTTTCGATACCCTTGACAGGTTTTAGGCTCGATACCCTGCTCATTGTGGTCTACCCGACTGTTGACTGTACCCGCCTGATTACTGTTCGCACGCTAGAAACCTAATTGCCTATCCTTTTTAGAGACATACACAGGTGACTGCGGGGGTATACCATGGTACCTAGGACAAACATGAAGCCACGCTTTGCAAAGTATACCCAGAGGGTGCTTCCGTGTTCAAGTTGCACTTGCACCGGTAAGTTGCTCTATTGTTGGTTGTTGTAATTGTTCTTCCTACTAGTTTAGTGTTTGCTTGTTTTATCTTGTAGGGTCTTTTTGCTAGTGTATGTGGTTTTTGAATGAATAGAAATCCCTAGTGTGTATTTGACCTTCTCACACAGTGGAGGATCATGAGCTCCATCGGTCACGAAGGATTCTTGTCCTAGCGCCGGTTACACTGGAGCCACCCCCGCCACCGCTAAGGCAAAAGCTTGACCAACAAGGGTCTTTTGAAGTGACCGGGTCACATAAAACTGTGCCCGACCAACATCTGGAGGAACCAACTATTTCATACCTTGGAGAAAAATCTCTCATTCCACCTAAAACTCCAACCACTGATCTTTCGGTGCCCATCATCGTACATCTTTATCCTTATGGGAACCAAACATTGTCATGCGTAGCAATGGAAACAAACACTACCACTTCTTCTGGGAATTATTCTATTCCCACTACAACTGTCACCATAGGGGGTGTTCCACCTCCTAACTCATAGTCACCGGTACGAGCCACCATGGTATTGATTTCCTCTACCTTGAGTAGTGGTTCGATCCCATCTTTGGCAGCGGAAAATGCTCCTTTCACACAGAGTGCGATAGGCCCTCCGTTCTCATATGGGATGCCTAACTCAGGTACAAGCCCTGTACTATCCTACTCCACTTTATAGACTTTATGTCTAGGGGCAGGGAGCTCTAACACTCCTCTGCAAGGGCCCATGGGGGGCACTTCAACTCCCTTTAACACTTTCCCTTATGGGGGAGGTCATATACCTCCTTTGACCCCTTCACTCAGCGGTACCCTCCAGCAATCTGTCGGGCCAAAAACACACCATAGTTCACTTGGAGCAGGGAGTCAAGGACCACCTTCTCATAATATGCTGGTAGGGTCGACACTGTTTTCTTTGATCGATGCATTTGGTAACAACACTTTCTTGTCATCTTCTTTCCTGACTGGGGGAAACCCCAGTTATGGCCAACCTAATCCTATGCAGGGTACTATTCTTTCACAAGTGACAAACCCAGGAACTTCTTCCGCATCAGGACCTTGGAATTCTTGGCAAGGATCTGTTCCCTTGTCAGGAATGTCGATCTGGGGCAATTATTTTCACAACCAATGGAACCTCGGGGAAGGTGCAATACCTATGCCCATGGGATCAGCATGGGGAAACCCTTCCCAAAGTCCTTCGAATGTAATGCACGCCCAACCATCTACATCCTATTTCAGGAATCATCCGATAATGTCTCCTCAAACGCAAAATCCGTACACTGGTCATGGCCATGGTTTTTACTAGAACCCCGGCTAGCAACCCAACTTTTTCTAGCAACCTAGTGCTAGTCAAACTCCAGGCCCCTTATTCCATGGTTATCATCAACAACAACCAAAACTACCTTTCTTGTCAACCTTACATTTTCCAGACTTGACAAGGTTGTTAAATGACCCCATCTGTCACGATCCACATTGGCCCCCTATGCCGACGAAATTGCCTTCGGACATACCAAAGTTCGAAGCCAAGCCTAATGAAGATCTAGGGGATCATGTGACCACGTTCCATCTTTGGTGCTTGTCTAATTCGTTGAAATACGACTCCGTACAATTGTGATTTTTTCAATGCACTCTCATTGAGAGTGCTGTGAAATGGTACATCGAGCTTGTCCGCTCGAGATATTCTTCCTTTGGAGAATTGGCAATGGCATTCCTAAACCATTTCCAATTACTTGTGAGATATGACACTGGCACATAATTGCTAGCCAATTTTGAACCGAAAAAAGCAGAGCATATCTCTTATCACATCCGAGAATGGAGACGTTGGAAGAGTTTCATTAAGGTACCAATCCCACCAACATTCCTTATTGAGTGGTTCCTTAAGTCTTTGGTTCCACAACTATCCAAATACATCACAAAGTTGGGAGTGTTTTCCGAAGAAGATGCCATCATGAGAGCTCAACAACTTGACCTAATTTATTCTCAGTCTGGTTTACTGTACGAGATTTTGCTGGATGCACCACAATCCATACTTGATAAAACCAGATAGAGAGATGGACCACATGCTGATGGTATAGTACGTTCAACACAAGCAAAGACCGTTGAACAACTGACAAAATAATTACAACAATTGTCTATACAACACACAACAACCAACCAAACTATTGTTTCGACTGCTCCCCCTACCCAAACGTCGAATGTCCACAGTGTGCAATCGACAAATCTGAAGGCCAACCAACAGCCTGATGGAAAGAAAAAACAACTTAAGAAGGATAAGGGGGATAAGAAACCCGCTAATAATGTTGGCGGGGGCAACACCGAGAATCGAAAGGCGAAGTATCTGTGTAACCTGTGCGTGGAAGACCACCTGACCCACCAGTGCCCTACGCTTATAGAGGCCCAAAAGTTTGTGTCACAACAACAGCTTGCTGTATTAATGAATCCATTTCAACACCGGCAAAACCTAACCCAAGCCTCTACAAGTGCGAAAGGGGGCAGCGAAGGACCCTCTCAATATTCTAACATTCATGCATCTGTGAATGTGTATATGATGAAAGGTGATGCTTTTATATCGACTAGAGCACATGACTACAGTAAGCCAAGCACCTCTAAGAAAGGTAAAGAAGACGAAATCCCATCTCTTCCTCTCTAGATTGAGAAGACTTTGCACGAAGCAATGACACACATCCCAAAAGGTGCGTTCAAGAAAGCTTCTCATAACCCAAATGCAAGGGCTACCCAGAACTATTTAGTGGTGGAGGATTTGTCTCAAAACCCTTGTGTGATGTCCTCTTTGGGGGTTCTCCAAAAATGCCCTTCCTAGAGGAAAGCTTTGTTAGCCACTTTAGGATCTGCCGAGACTTGTAATCTGGGTACAATCATGCAGGATACAACCGACTTAAAACCTTGTCTCTGTTACCACGTAGCATTTCAGATAGTAGTGGCTTACCCTAGGAAAACTTTTACTCGGAACATTTTCCGCACAGTGGTTAATGAGGGCACCTCGACATGCATCATGTTGTTGGCATGTTGGAAGGCCATTAGCCAACCCATTTTGTCTCTGTCACCTACTCTTCTTATCGCTTTCGACGGTCGTTCATTCCGACCACATGGAATCATCCCCTCTTTCCCCTTACAGTTAGGAGGGAAGACCGTGTGCGTTGAGGTAGAAGTAGTCGATGCATCCCTCGACTACAATTTATTGTTAGGTAGGAGTTGGACCTATGCCATGCAGGCATTGGTCACTACAGTTTTCTGGGTCTTGTTGTTTCCACATGAGGGTCGGATCGTGACCACTGATGAATTGTCCATCTCCCTACTTGACCCTTCATTAGGGGCATCCACGGTCCCGATGATTGGTAATCCTCAACCGGGTGTCGTTAACGTAGGGGTTGGTTTGTGCCCACCTTTGATGCGTACTTTTGATTACCCGCCTCCTCAAGGTGCTATCAAGTTCATATGAGACCACAATAAGGTTGATATTTTCCAAGTTTCTTCATTTCGCATGACTTACTTCAACGATCCATGGATTCTTCCTTCCCCATTGGCCACTATCGAGGGGGCAGGACACCATGGTATGTCCATGCCCTTGTCCGTGACAGAAGCAGTTTATTCTTTAGTCTAGCAAGCTTCAGCCGACACCGATCCAACTCCTTCAAAAGAGTTAGATTCGATTCCAGAGCTTATTTGGGTTCAAAGTTCCCTCGCTGATACTGATTCGTTAGACTTAGTCTTTCCCTCAAACGAAGCAATCATTGAAGCAATGACTATTCCAAACAAACCCTGGGACGATATCCATCACAGATCATACTTCCTCCCAGAGTTAAGCAGAATAGAAGCAAGGGAATTCACCTGGACTATGACTAGAGATAGGTCTTGTCCTAACAATCCCTTGGCTACACATGAGGTTTATGCTGAGGGTAATATGGAAAATATCGTTGAAACTATACCAATTAATATTTCCAGAACCCCTGGCGTCATGGAGAATGTTTTCATCGGAGCTGATTGTTCCCCCGAAGAGATTCAAATCTATACGGACTTATTTAAAGAATTTCGTGACGTTTTCGCCTGGTCTTACGAGGAAATTCCAGGCATTGATCCAAAAATAGTCGAACATGAAATCACAACTTATCCTGATGCCAAGCCATGTCAATAGAAGCTTCATCCAGTTAATCCCAGGAAAGCAGCATCTATTAAGGTTGAAGTAGAGAAACTGCTCAAAGCAGGTTTTATCTATCCTGTCCATTTGACCCAATGGGTGTCTAATCCTGTGTCGGTCAATAAGAAATAGGGCACGATTCGCGTATGTATGGATTTTTATGATTTGAACAAAGCATATCCAAAAGATAATTTTCCCACACCATTCATTGACCAGATAGTCATTGAATGCGCTGATTGCGAGGATTTTTATTTCATGGATGGTTTTTCGGGATATAATCAGATACAGATCAAACCTGAAGACCAACACAAAAAAAAACTCATCTGTCCATGGGGTACATTTGCCTATCGTAAGATGACTTTTGGCCTAAAAAATGCTGGAGCTACCTTCCGACGAGCAATGTCTTTTTCTTTCCATGATCTCAAGAATATATTCGAAGCCTATTTAGATGATTTAGCATCACAATATCGCAAGAGAACGGATCATCCCACACACCTCTGACTTATCTTTGAGCGATGTTGCTACTTTCGAATTCTGTTGAATCCAAACAAATGCATCTTTTGCATAACGTCAGGACGGCTACTCGGTTTCATAGTCTCAACAATATGGATCATGGTTGATCATCTCAAGGTGGAGGCAATACTTCAGTTTCCTCCCCCACGTACAATCCTTCAGCTTCAATGTTTACAGGGAAAAGCAAACTTTTTGAGGCGTTTCATAGCCAACTATGCCGAGATCACAAAGGGATTTATGCATTTTCTAAAGAAAGACGTCCCTTTTTATTGGGACGAAGCCGCTCAACACTCTTTCAACACATTGAAACATGCTCTCATGACTACCCACCTAATTATAAAAAATATTTTTTATTGTACTTGGTTTCGGCAGAGTCGACTATCGGTATGGTCTTAGTTCAGGAGGATGACCTCCTCTCAGAATATGTGATTTATTACCTGATTCGAGGCCTGGTTGGATCGAAACTCAATTATTCCCATATTGAATAATTGGCATTGGCAGTCGTTCATCCTGTTCAATGGTTCCGTCATTATATTTTGTTTCGCAATACCATCGTCATTGCCACTGTGAATCCATTTCAATACGTATTAACACGATGCGTCATTGGCAGGAAGATCGGTAGATGGATATTTGTTCCCTAGGAATTTGACTTAGATTTTGTTTTGGTGAAATCCAAAAAGTCACTGGTCTTTGCGGAACTCATCTCGGAACTTCCGGTTGAATCCGGTGAGGTTATTCTCGAAGAGTCACCTATTAGAGGAGACATGTTTTTTATCGCATCTTCGGATCCCTGGTATGGAGATATACTTTTTTATTTCTAGACTTTGAAGTGCCCCGCCTCTGCTTCTCGTGATGAGCATCACCATATACACCATCAGGCTAAGAACTATCTCATACTCGACGACACTTTGAATCACCAAGGTGTAGATTTCATCCTTCGTTGATGTCTCACTCATGAAGAAGCAATTATCATGCTTAACGATTGCCATACTAGAGCATGTGACGGTCATTTGTCTGGGTTGGTAACAACCCAAAATATTTTACGAGTCGATTACTTTTGGCCAACGTTAATCAAAGATTGTATCGAATCGGTCAAGAAGTGCCACCCGTGTCAGATCTTCTCTCAGAATATGAGGACACATCCCGCTCCCATGTTTCTTGTCATCATAGTTGGTCCTGTTATCGCACGGTTTGTAGGAAAGGTCCAAAGGGCTTGAGTCAAGGTGTGAAACCGGCGTAACAGGAGCTTCCCCACCCACTGTCACCTCGATGGGGGGCTCTTTCTATTTAGGAGGGAAAGTCCAAGGGAGACGTCCCTAAGGCAATCTGGGTTAAAGAAAGGCTGAAGGGTAAAGGCCAAGTCAAGAAAACCCCTTTCACAGATTGCTGCCCAAGAAGAGATAGTCAAAGAGATAAGACCACTGATGATGCACCTGTTTGCGAGACAAAACAAAGAAAAACTAGAATGTGCTTTGCAGTGGGTTAGTACTTCATGAAATCAATGAATATCTTCAAATGTATATATGAGCAATGAATAAATATAATTATTGACGAAGTCAATGATTATTAAACAAAGGGAAAAGTCACTTCTTCAATAAGTACATCAAGAGCATTCAATGTGTACAATTAAACCATGTATCATGTCATTAATGCAATAAACATATCAACTTAGCTCATATACAATATAATGCTGCGTCACCTCTACTATTTCTGCTGCAGGTATGACGTCAGCTTTGATTCAAGAATCAAAGTGAGAGACAAAGAGCAAAAACGTTTTGCAAATTTAGCTTACAGATGCATTAAGTAACTCAATGTCAA
>ML809559.1:0-26176 GCA_009831015.1 Picea engelmannii | reverse complement strand
CTATGGCTTTTATCTTTTACCAGCTGCTTTTACCTCCTGGGCCTTTAGCCCCTTCTTCCCACAAGACAAGATGTACCCTGGCGGTCATCCTAATGGCCAGACTAGGGGAAAGGGATGGATGAGAGGGTTTTAAGATGAAAAAGTGAGAATATGAGGGGAGCGGACGATGGTTCTTCAAACCCCCTTTGGTGGCTGCCCAAAACCCATGAATACCAACTTGCTAAGCTACCCAGTCAATTACCCCAACAGTGGTCAAGTAGATTAGTGTAAAATCCAAGCAGTTATCTGAAATGAAAGAGATCTAATGCATACATAAGAGGGTTATAATGATCAAATATGACACATTCCATGATACCTCGGACCAATTACCTCATCGAGAAAGAGCCCTCTCTGATGCAAGACCAGGCCGGTAGTGATGGAGGCTGGCACGGATGGCAGGACAAGGCTAGCTGAGAAGAAGAAGATGGGTCCTCCAGGACCATGCTCAGGTCGCTCCTGCTCTCGGTACTCCATGTCTAGGACCATGTGGGCCTCAAGACATGATCTCCTAGTTATGCCTAGATATCGGGGATAACAGGTCCCTTCACCAAGTGGGGGATTGATTACACTACATGCAACCCTCCTTCAGAAAGGGGGCATCGTTATATCATTGTAGTCATAGACTACTTCACGAAGTGAGTCAAAGCTATGGCAACGTTTAAATATGATGGAGAGACTGCAGCTCTCTTTTTGTTCAACTAGATAATCGCAAGGTTCGACATCCCGAGAGATATTGTCACTAACCATGGTAGTCACTTTCAGAACCAAATGATGGTTGAATTAATATAAAATCTTGGGTTGCGGAAAGAACATTCGTCACCCTACTACCCCCAAGCGAATGGTCAGGTGGAAGCTGTAAATAAATCTCTTAAGACCATCCTACAATGAACGATCAATTCGGCCAAGTTAAATTGGCATTTGATGTTATACTCGACATTATGGGCTTACCGAACATCTGTTAAGACTGCAGTCGGTTTGTTACATTTTCAACTTGTTTATGGGCTGGAAGCAGTCTTGCTTATAGAATGTCAGATCATGTCCCTAAAATTGGCAGTACAGTTACTGCCAGACACATCTCCACTTGAAGAGAGGTTATTATACCTTGAGTAGTGTCGTGATGCGGCCCTAGCCAACGAGGCTCACAAAAAAATAGTCAAGTGTCAGTATGATCGGTCCTTTCATCCTCGGATTTTCTCTGAAGGAGACCTTGTCCTGGTCTATGACCAGGATAAGGACTCCCTGGGGGCAGGCAAATTCAAACCCATGTGGTTCGGACCTTTCATCGTAAAAGAGATTCTAAAAAAGGGTGCTTATCGTCTGGTAGACTTTGAGGGAAATGATTTGGTGGAGCCTAGAAATGGGCTCTACCTCAAGAAGTATTACTCATAGGTAGGTAACCTTGGGTAATGTTTTGTAACATATGTATAGTCTGTGTACTGTTACTTTCTGGTTTCTTTTGGTTTTATGGACGTGTCATTTTTGATGATTATCTTTTGTCACTGTGGAAGATGTCAAGTGAATCAGAGGTGTTCATTGGGTACGTAGACATCGCTAACCAGCACACTCAGAGGCTTGAATCCGCATCTTGGGTAATTTTTACACCTCAGGGCCAATTATTATCCGCAGGAGGTATATGTTTAGGCGACACCACAAACAATGTTGTTGAATACAACACAGTTATTGAGTTGCTTCGTGACGCTCTTTCATTTGGTATCTCTCACCTCTGGGTCTATTTAGACACTCAGCTGGTTGTGTCTCATTTAAATAGAGTCTACCATGTTCATGATCCTACTTTACACCGACGATTACTTAGGGTACGTCTCTTAGAATGAAGATTTGATTATATTCCATATTTTCATGTTCCTAGGAGATTAAATCAAGTCACAAATACTCTAGCTAATCAAATTTTATATTGGCATCTCACACACATATAAGAAATACATACACATGCACATGTAAATACATTTTTAAGGGAAAATATAATCCATAAGACATAAAAAGAAATAAAAATCCATATATAATATAAAAATCATCAGAGTACATAGGTGGGTGCATGCTCCTCAAAAATACAACCAGTAACGAGTCATGGGGCTTATGCCCTCAACAAATATACTTGTTCTCTCAGCACGTGAAAATTCCAGCCTAACTAAGGACAGGGCATGTGGGCCTTGTTGTAATAATCAATGGAATTTTCCAAATGCCGAAAAAGATGGACCCATATCTGTGGCGCCCCCACTACATGAGGCTGCATAGATGGTGGCAAATCCTCAATCTCTACCATGGGGATTGTGCGAGTGATCGAGGTAAAATTTTTCTCTACTCATCTCAGAACCCTCTCAGCTTCACCAGTTGAAAGCTCTCCTGCTACTGTTGGTCCCCCTGCGGAGGAGGGTACGACCCCTGGCCAAGGACATCGCCTATTCCTCGCATAATCCACTGGTCGCATTGGCCCCACATATGAACATAATAAACACATATCTGTCAAATGCTCTGGTATAAAAAAAAATGATATATATAAAAAACAAAAAAAAAATTACATATGTTTAACAAAAAAAAAAAAAAAAAACAATGCAAACTTACCCATCTCTCCTCGCTCCTCGCCGGGAGGTACCAGTATATCAAGGTCTCTCAAGAAATCAATCCCAGCATAAGGGTAATCCTCTATGACTGGGATATTTCGCGACAACCAAGAAAAAAATTCGTCATCAAAGGACTCATTGGTCCTTCCTCCCTCTTGTCGTGGCAGCAACACTGCCCATATGCATATCGTGGGAAGAGAGGCCTAATGCCCTCGTACCACCTCTCGAGGGATGAAACTGAGCACTCTTTCAAAGAAGAAAGAGAAAAGAATCATTCCAAACCCGAAGTTCCTCTAATTCCACAACATAACATTTGTTAGATGCCTCTTCATACAATCCAGTAATGTGGTGCTCCAATAAAAAATTTGTGCATTTAAGCACTGAACGACATAGTTCATCTATGCACGGGACGCCTGATGCAAAGACACAGACCCAGTAATCCGCCCGATGAAAAACACGATCGCCTGCAGTGCTAAGTCTGAGATCTTGTTTATCGACACTTGCGAGCTCGTCCGTTCTGTACCCGCCTCACAATGGAGTTTAATCAACTCCGATATATTGTGAGGCCTAGAGGGAAACATACGGAAGTTGACTGGTTCCCCTCTCATGGAGAGGCTAGTCAGAAAGTATATGTCCTTTGTCGTTGGAACCAACGACTGCCCCTCTAGCATAAAGGCCTCTGCATCGGGATGCCAATAGTCAACCAAGGCATTCAGTAGCCTAGGTTTTGCTCACATAAAAGGACACAGAAAAAATTTCAACAATCCACATTGCATTAACGCAACAACAAGATTAGGGTCTTCCCCAACCAGGGCACTAATATCCTCATGCTCTCTTTCTCTCTAGTGCACATACATCCTTCACATAGGCAAAGTTTAGGAGGGATAACTCTTGCTTTTTTAATTTTTTTGTGCTAAATGGAGGGTCCACGTGGGCTGTTGTGATGACAGTTGCGTGTACACGCGGTTTTCCATAAGATAGAGCGAGTGTACACGCGGGTTGTCATAGGAAAACCCACGTGGATGTAGGGATGACCTTTTGAAGGTTGACGCATCCCCAAAAAATGAAACTAAATGCCTAAATAAAGAATTAGATTGCAAGATGAGGTATTTTATACTTACTTGGTCCAAGCAGATGGTTGTTTCGTCCACCGAGGCTCCTGAAATCAATTCTTTTCACAAAGGGACAGTTTTGGATTTTAATCAATTTCTGAATTAACAATGGTAATAATCAGCTTCCAGGTTCTATTTATAGAGGTTTTGGCCTCTTTTTGTCAATTTTCGGATCCTGTTGTCATTTTTTCTAAACTAAAAATCATTTAAGATGGTTCAAGAGTCTTCTTTGGATGGTCACGGGAAGTATTTCTTTGGGTATTGGGAATTGTTTTTGAGATTTGGGCGTTTTGACAGTAGTATGGTCATGTGTACCTTTGAGATGTAGATCCCCAGTATGGTCGCCAATTCTGTTGTGGGTGGGAATCCCTCCTACGAACTTAGCATTTAAGGGCTCTAATCATGCATGCAGAAAATGACCATTTCAAAGGCCTCTACTCTTTCCTATTCTCCCAACACAAAACCCCAAATTCATGCAATACAAAGGTGTAAATGAGATTCGGTAACTCTACCTTAAGTCCTTCATTTGATGTCAATCCCTTTTCTTTCACTCGCTCTTTGATTGCAAGCCTCCTCCCAAAGCTGACCTGCATTCACACATGAACAAACAACAAGTTGCGAACATGCATTTCATATACTAATTGATGGGCTAGTTGTGACAATATCATAAGATAAACATTCAACTTGAACACAAGATATGGAGGGACGACAAAAGTATTCCTCTTTGTATTAATCTTCACAAGATTAAACTTACAATATGTGGTCGGCACTTCTCCTCTTCAACTGGTCCTGGGCTCCTCTTCAACTTTCCTCTAACTACTTTTCTCTATACTTCTTTTTGAAAAAGGATGGCTAAAGGTTGGGACAAGGGAAATGCTCAATTGGGTATAGTCTCTTTACTATGATTTTCCTCGTCTTCAGATGGGACCCTTACCCCTTCTTTTATAGGCTAGAAGGAGCTAGGTGAATGGCCATGCATGGCCGAAAGGTTTACTTCACTTGCCCAAAGCTATGTGTTCCTTCAACAACTTTCCTTTTTCCATGCTTTTGTAGGTACACGCGGGCTGTATTGGGGAAACTAGTGTGTACACATGTGCAGTAATGGAGCAGGGCGCATGGGCCTTTATAAAGGGGGTTTTTAAGAAGAGTTGTTTAGTAGTGTTTTGGAAAAGAAGGAGTCTGAGGTGGCCTGATGCCAGGTAAGTATGTCTAGTGAAAATTAGGGTTATAACAGATGCCCCCTAATGTGTGAGGTCAGAAGAGCATCTGATGGCCGAAATACATTATCAATCTTTATCAACGTATAAAACCGGTGTGCCCAGGTGTTGTGGGTGGGAAATCCCTCCTACGGACTAGCACTAATGGTTTTTATCATGCGTGCAGAAATGAACTAAAGATTCTTACATTTTACCATCATCCCATGCCAAAACCCCCATTACTCATGTGTAAATACAATGCTCAAGAGACTGTTTGAATTAACTTATTTTTCGTGTTCGATGTCTATCCCTTTTCGTGCTTAGTCATTCTTTGACTGCAACTCTCCTCCCAATGTTGACCTGCATTCACCAAAAGACAAACAAAGAACTCTACATGCATTTGATCTATGAACTAATGGGTTAGAGATTTAATCAATCATACAATCAATATTCAAATAATGACAATCTCATATGGCGGGACGAGAAAAGAAATTCTTTTGTTAACTTCACAATGATAAATTCGGCTACTACACCTCGATCCTAGTTCTGGGCTCTTCTTCCACTGTCTTCCAACTACTTTTCTCTATACTTCTCTTTGCACAAGGATGGCTAAAGGTTGGGACAAAGGGAATGCTCAATCGGGTATAGTTTCTTTACTATGATTTTCCTCCTTTCAAATGGGACCCCTACCCCTTCTTTTATAGGTTAGAAGGAGCTAGGTATTTGGTCGAATGACCGGCCATGCATGACTGAAAGGTTTAGTTAACTTACCCAAAGTTGTGTGTTTCATCAGTAACTTTCCTTTTTTCGTGCTTTTGTAGGTACACGCGGGCTGTCTTGGGTCATCTAGCGTGTACATGCATGCAGTAATGGAGCAGGGCATGTGGGCCTTTATAAAAGGGGTTTTTAAGAAGAGTTGTTCAGTAGTGTTTTGGAAAAGAAGGAATCTGATATGCCCTGATACCTGGTAAGCATGTCTGGTGAAAATTAGGGTTATAATATATGGCCCCTAATGTGTGAGGTCAGAAGAGCATCTGATGGACGAAATACATTAACAATCTTCACCAACATTCCAAACAAGTGAGCCCAGGGACCCGAAATTGAGAGGTGCCTTCTGCAAAAAAAATAATAATTGTCTCACCGAGGTGGGCATACCCATGCTCGGGATGAAATAAAATCATGGCTACCAATCAAATACACTATAGATCCATGTCATATAACTATATAAAGTGTAGTCACGAGCAATACACAGTGAAGCTACATCTTGAAATCAAAAATATATACATGTAGAGTATCCATCTTCTAGAGGCTGATAAGGACTAATGGCTAGATATGAGGTCTTCAGAGCTCAAGCAAAAACTTCAAAATCTTCAAAAATTGGGTAGCAGTGTAATATGAGTGTATGACTTCACTACCCAGAGGTCTTCGACGGCTCATCGGTCATGGACTAGAGAATCTTGATGATCAGACTGAAGGCTTCATTGATTTCGAGCAAAGACTTGATTGGACTTTGAGGATGGTCAGGCATGAGGGCAAGAGACAAACTGCAGAGGGGCCGAATCAGGCTTAGAAAAACTTCCCTTGGATAATAGCACGACAAAGTATGAGACTCAGGAAGCATGGCATTAACATAAGTTTACGAGGCAGGAGGCAAAGAAAACTCTCCATATGTTTGGAAGAATAACCAAATGGAGGAGGACACATCTCAATGTAGCGGGAACAACTTCCTAAGGTCATATTAAATCCCAGGTTTTGACGAACAAACTGAAATATGTGCTCTATCCAAGGGCGACTCATTGTGCTGCCCATACAAAGAAAATACTTTTCCCTTCCTCTTTTTTGGGGTATATTTTTTTGAAAAAAGAATAAAAAAATGTTACGTTACAAAGGAGGGATGACTGTCGCAAACATACAAGTTTGAGGCATAAGGACAAGACTGATGTTTAAAGTAAGGACACTCGAGAAGATCCCTCCTGGGGATAAAGGTGTCAGGACGTAGAGGCAAAGTGCTACAGGGCTTGCGTATAAGGCATGCTTCAGATGGTTTAGTTGAGAGCAACATGGAGCCGAAAGTAGACCAGAGACACAATTATGTAAATGCGATTAATAAGACACACAATGGTAACGTCCTTCGATGTAAGTTCTACAAGCCCAGAGAAGGTAAGCTCGACGGTTTTTCATATTTAGAGAGTTTGAAAAAATGTAAAAGGAGACTCCAATGGGGTACCTTTTTCAAAGGTAGCATAGTCGGTTCAAAAAAGGGGTAAACTAGCACTGACAAGACATCTATTCAAAACCATTTTAATGAGTGTGATAAAGATAAGATCACTTGACAATTTTTTCATTTTTAAGGAGTCTGAAAAAAGCTTAACTATGGACTTCGTCATGAATGTTCTTTTGGACCATTTTAACCAGTGTGAATGAATAATGTCACTCAAAGATATTTTCAATTTTAGGGAGTCTAAAAAGATCTTAACTATGGACTCCATGGGGGTTCCTTTTTCGTAAATTTAGTCCCTCAGGCCCGAAAAAGGGTTAAAATTATACCTAAGAATACTCTTCTAGGGATCCAAAGCCTCTAGAGTATACCTTTATTCATACAGTTGACCATCCGGACCGAAAAAGGGGTAAACTACCGTCGGATAGACGTGACTTCAAATTTTAGTATAACGAGCATGAAAGGCCACAAGATCACTTGACAATATTTTCATGTTTAGAGGGTCTGAAAAGGGCTTAAAGGAAGACCCATGGGGTTACAACTCATGTATGAAATTGGTTCAGGTAGAGCCTGCTGCTAGGCTCAGACCAAGAGTCTCTTCGATAGTCAACTTGGAAAGTCTCCCAAAAGGGAAGAAAACACAAACCACGGTGTAAGTCCTCCCGTGGTATAGAAACCATAGTCATGGCTTCAAGGATAGCCTCATCTGAAGGCAATTCAAAATCCGATAAATCACGCAAAAGAGGGTCGACAGTCCCAAAGGGTGAAGTAAACTGACCATACTCCATATGACGATGGAAGTTTTGGCTAGGACTGGCATAGTCTATCAGTGAAGAATCACGAGCACGAGGGCTTGAGGATCTACAAACAACGAGATCAGACTCAGAAGGATACTCAAGCCCACTTGGACCAAGAGAGGGAATCAAGGCTTCCCATTCCCCCATTGGATAAACCAATGGATCAATTATTGAGACCAAGTCTCAAGAGGGAACACATGATTGCACCGGTTCCTGCTCAGAATCAATTAAACACCGAGGATAAGACGCCACATAATTAACCCGTGGCGGGGTAGAGTCTACACGAACGCTAGGAACATATAAAGGGGTAGTCTGAAATAATGATGAATTAGGATGGTGATTATCAGATGCCAGCTGGTCGATAGTGACAATGCTTCCATTGTGAGGGAAATGCATCACCCGGAAGAGCGTAAACACTACAACATTCATAGCATATACATAATCATGCCCGAGAAGCATATTGAAATCTAACGGGCCTTTTACCACTATAACATGAACAAGGATAGTCTTCCCACCTAATGAGATAGGAAACTGAGGAATAATCCCCAAATATTCACTAGGACATCTGTCAAAAGCCAACATCTCATGCGAAGTAGACAGAAGCTTGGGAGATCCCAAGACTTTCCAAACCGTGGAGGATAAAATACTTGCAGAGGTTCCCTCATCCACAATACATCGATAAATCTTTGTTGAATTAACTTCAACCCTTATTTGAAAAGGTGCGGTAGAAAGAAGATGAGGCTCAACAAGGTCATTCCAATCAAAGGAAACCATCCTAGGGCTTGGAAGGGGTGTGCTTGGAATGAGCGAAATGCCCCCTTGTTCTGAAAGTATTGAACCAGAAATGATAAAAACATAGTCGGTAGACACGTCACTCCCCAAAAGAAGAGTGGGATCATTTGATGACTGCATCGGCATGACCACTTTCACAATCAATGGTTGAATAGGCTGCGAGACTACATGGTCTAAATGCACCTCACCCCCCAAAAGAGGAGTGGGATTAGCCGATGAATGCATTAGAATGACCACTTTCTTAACCAATGGATGAATAGGCTGAGAGACTACAAGGTCTAAAGGCACCTCGCCCCTCAAAAGAGGAGTGGGATCAATCGATGACTGCATCAGTGTGACCACTTTCTCAACCAATGATTGCATAGGTTGAGAGACTACATGGTCTAAAGGCATTGTTATCACACAGTTTGTAGCTAGGTCAAATAGCTATAAGATGGAGGTCCAAATGGCATAACAGGAACCTATCCCACCCAATGTCACAATGGGGAGGTTATTTCTATTTAGGGAGGTTAGGCCCAGGGGAGACGTCCCTGGTAACCTGAAGTTTTGAAGAGGAAAAAGTTTAAAGGTCAAAAGTAAAGTTACCCCTTCACAGGTCACCACCAAAACATATAGTCCCGACTAAACAACCAATAATGAAGTGAAGGCCCAAAGAAGAACACATGCCCAGAACAAAGCAACAACAAACCAATATATGAAAGCTATGATTCAATGGGTTAGTACTTCATAAGACTATCTGATATCAATATATAAGCAATTATAACAATAAGTATTGATGAAGTCAATGTTTGTTAATACAACAATGAAATAATATCACTCCACCAATAAATATCAAGATGATGTAGCAATCAATGTATCCAATCAATCCCTCATTCAATAAATGATTTAAACACCATTTAATTGCTTATAAAATGAAACGTTGTTCTGTCAAGATGAAATAACCAAGGGTGACGTCAACATTCCTAGGGTTAGTGGTTAGTTAGGGTTTAAATCTATCAAAAAGTTTGAGAGTTTGTTTGATCACTTTCACTTCAATGCTGGAGGTCTAAGATCAGTTCCTTCAGGCTTATGGAGTCAATTTAATAGAGGACGCAAGGGTTGAAGGAGAATGGAAAAGGACTGGAGGGAAGAGTTCTGAAGTGCTGCTATGGCAGGGATACAGAATCAAAACCCTAGGGGAGGGAGGCTCACTCTAGTGTTGCTAAAGCAAGGACTCGTGTTCTCTCCTCCTTCCTTAGGTTAACTTGGCAAAAATGGCTAGCTTGAAAGATAAATCAAGACATGAGAGTGTAGTGAGGGAGAGTGATGCAGACCCCCTACCTCAGCAGGGTTCTGTGACCTCCCGGTCTCTGGATCGTTCTCTTCCCTAAGCCGAAATGGCCCTTCGGGATCCTGCTGGAACCCTTTGGATGAATCCACAGGTCCCTTCATCCTTTGGTACAGGTCTTGAGAAAACCTGTGCGCGCCTCCTTTTCGTGTTTCGGGGTTTCACAATTTTGCGAGTCGAGAATCCACGTCTCCTGATTCCTGGTCCCTTGAACACCTGAACCCCGAAATGATGAAATCTACCCGTGACCATGTTCCGCCTTTCAAGATTTCAAAATTCACGATTTCACGATTCCAGTGGCAGACGGTTCTTGGTTCTTCAACCTCCCGGGTCCCGAAATGCCAAAAAGGGCTTAACAGGCTTTGCCTCCTCCCTTAGCCTCCATCCACGTGACCACAGATCTGTGTCCACATGATTAACGCCAAAGTGCTATTGACTTTCGTGATTCGGGGAATCTCTATGCAAGTGCCCCCCCCCCAGTTCTCTGTCTTTCGAAATCCTGGTTCACGAAATGTCAAACTGGCTTGGCGTTCACTCTTTCGGGGTTTCACGATTTGGGGAATCGCGATGCAAGGGAATCTCCTTTCCCCTTTTGAACCTCCGGTGTCTGAAATGCCGAAATGGAAAAATGACGAAATGTTCCAACACCTATCCCCTTGGGTCTTTGGGAATCACGACTTCGAGTTTCGCGATTTCGTGAAATCCAGTTACAAGGGATATCTCTACCCCTTGGAACCCTCGGTGGATGAAATGTTGAAATGTCTCAGTGCTTGTTCCTTTGGGATTTCACGTTTCGATAAATTAGGACACAAGGAGTATCCTTGTTCCTTGGAATCTTCGATCGCAGAAAAGTCAAAATGTCCCAGTGCCTTACGATCCGTATTTTGTGAATCGCGACTTTGGGTTTTGCGATTTCGGGAAATCTGGTTACAAGGGATATCTCTATGCCTTGGAACCCCCAGTGGCCGAAACTTCGAAATGCAGAAATATCCTGTCATTCAATCAACAACTCACAACTACCCCTGGGATCAACGGTTCTGGTCGAATCGCAATTTCACGATTTTGCGGTTCGATATTCTGAAAGACAAGAGTCTCTATCTTTCCAACTCGCGGTACCCAAAATCCTGAAATGGGCGTCGAGAAACTCTCATCGCACCTCCTCGCAGCTCCACTTGATCCAACGTCCTCCAGGGTTTCGGTGTTCCTCCTCGAGGATTCTCCACCGTCCGTTCAGATCTCTGAACTCCCCTCACTTGGATCTACACAACATTAAAGTCTACGCTCCTTCTTCCAATCGGATGATCCACGGGAACTTCCACAACAATCCAATGCTCGACAGTGTTCTTCCTCTTGATCTTTTTACTTGATTCCAACTTAGAATATTTTCTAAGTCTACGATGACTCAGCCTTTGTTCCTTATAGGGAATGAATTCCTGGTCTCGACAACACCTTCCGAAGTGTTATCCCTCCTGAGCTTTGTCTGGTTCAAACTTCGATCTCCCACACACTCCTTGTGTCTGAGGGATTTTGATAACTCAGATCCACGATGTTCCTCTCTGGCTCGATGCACACCTTGCAGAGCTCTCAATGAAGAGAAACAATTGAAACTGGGAAAATTCACCATTCCATCCACTTGTTCATGAAAACAGAAAATAACAGGAAATTGCACACAGTCCAAACACCATACATTTGGGTCAATATTCCATTATGTTATATTCACAAGTCCCTAATGGCTATAGGTTACATTCAAAATTACAGTAACTCAAAAACATTTTCCTTCTGCTAACTCACAGTTCTCTCTTACAGCTAATTTTTCTCTGTATTCCAGCTCCCCCTAACTAGGTGTGTAAACTTCTACATAACTCAAAGATGTTTCTAGGGTTTCCACTGGCTACTTGCCTACTCTAAAATTCATCCTACACTATCTAAGTCTAGTCGCATTCCAGAGCCGAAGTGGAAACTCCTTCTTTTTTTACAATTTTCAAAATGTGCCTCAAAGGGTAAAATTCGACATCGGTTCAAGCGTGCCTCCAAAGGTGAATTCCAGCGCTGAGTGGAGGCGGATTTCAAAATCGGTTGCAACTGTCAACATTGAATTTCTAGAATAACTCACACATGTTGAGTGGTCCTGCCTTTGCATGCTTTCCAATGATGCTCTTGCATCAGAGAGTGTTTCTACAACAAGGCTCTATCACTAAACCCTAGAAGAAAGATGGCCCTATGTGTAGATAACCTAGGCCTGGGATGTCTCCTTCCCTCTTGACTTCTGAAAGTACAGCTAGCTCAGGGAGAAGAAGCAATAAGAGTGTAGCTATGGCTAGGCTCTTTCTTCCTTCTTCAATGAATACAAATTTCTCTTTTAGGGGACATGAAACAAGGACCTACTTGTGTGCTTGTCACCTAGGGTTTTTGATCAACAAATTATAAACATATGAAAGAATATAAGACTACAACCATTCACTCAAGAAGTTTTGCAGCAAAAACACTTACATATCACCTTGAAATAGCATGCAAACCCTAGTTGTAAACCTTCCTTCAAGAGAAATGCCAAAAATTCCAAGAAATGCCTTCCTTCAACAAGTGCGCCTCACTAAACCAACAAAATTACCCAAGTAGGGAGCTAAAATCAGACCTCACTAATGAGTGAGTGATGTGTTATGTCAAAATGAGGCTAAAACCCCTCAATATATATACTGTATCAATGAACTTAATAAACTTTTAGATCATAAAAAGGATGACAAGGCCATAATACTATTTTTTACATTAAATTGTCAAATTAAAACCCTAACTGAGCTAATAAAGGGTAAAATCCTCTTTTAGGGCAGATGAGACATCCAGGAGAAAAACGTTAGCCCCTTTGGGGCCTCTCCAACATGCCACTCGTGCCACTGCTGCCTAGTCTGCCTCCATGAATGTCCATGAAGCTGGATGACATCATGGTGAGGATGGGGGCATCCTGAGCCTTCCAAGGCCAACGTTCCACTGAAAAGGGGTCATTCCTCCTAGGTCGGGCTCTGCAAAAGTGCCTCTAATGGAACGTCCTCTTCTTCTACGGTGCAAGACCCTAATCAACCACTATCCTGTCTCTGCCCCCTGATGGGGTCTCAACATCCATCTGGTGGGCTCTTCAGCCCCATGGAGGTCTAAATTGATCATCTCCCCATGTGTACTGGTCCAAATGGTACCTATCTGTCGGACATGATCCTGCAAATCAAAAGCTACGCCCTCCATGGGCTCATCAATCACCGTGATCATAGCAATGTTAATCACGTTTCATCATCAATATTATCAAACATATGCATAAGACCCTAATACATCAGTCAGTAGCTCAAAGACATTACAAAAACCTACAATACAAGACTGGAGAAAAATACAAGATGTCCTATTGGGCTAGTATCCACAAGAAAGGGGAAGTTTCCAGGAGGGTTTCATCCAAGCCATGTAAGTGACGTGATGTGGCTAGGCGATGTCCAGACATGTGGGTGAAGTGAGAGCTAGGGATGCATGATGTTATCTGTGGGTGCCTTTATACAAGGTGAGTTGTACCTATCATGGATGCAATTTTTCCAAGCCTGTTCTTGCCTTTATTATTTCCTTTTATTTTCTTTTTCTTCTTCTTTTTCTTTTTATTCAAGGGATAACTAGAGGACATTTCCTTGGCATGGTGACCAAAGTTGACAGTGTTACCCACAAGTACTTTCACAGAGATGATAAGGTTGGCTCATGATGAGAGCCCCTTCCCCTTGGCCATGCAACCAAAGGTCACAGCCCTGGCGTGGTAACCAGATGGTGGAAATTTCATACTGTTAGGTATCCATGAACCTAATAGGTTGGCTCGTGATGAGAACCCCTACCCTCTTGACTAGGTCTTGTTTATATTTTCTAGGTCCCTCTTGTTTCTTACCGAGAGGATTTTTATTGCCTTCTTGGGGATCCCTAGGTGAAGCATCTCAAGGTTTTATTTATAGTCTTTTATCTTTTACCAGTTGCTTTTACCTTGTGGGCCTTTAGCCCCTTCTTCCCACGAGATAAGGTGCAATCCTACAAACAAGTCAACCCAGTGCCCGGACAAGGGGAATGGGACAAGTGAGTGGGAGATAAGATGAAATAGTGGTGCTATGAGGGGAGCGGATGATGGATTTTCAAAAATCCTCCAGTGGCAAACCCAGACCTATGGGAACAGGCTTGCTAGGATACCCTGTCAATCTCCCAGAGCATGGTCAAGTGGGATAATGTAAGATCCAAGCAGTTGTTAGAGATAAAAGGAATCAGATGCATATATTTAAAGGTTTTAATGATTAAAAAGTGACATATACCATGATACCTGGACCAATTACCTCATGGAGAAAGAACCTCATCTGATATAAGACCAAGCCGATGGTGATGGATGTTGTTGTTGCTGCCAAGATAAATCTGATGGAAGAAGAAAAGGATGGGCCCTCCAGGGCCATGCTCAGGTCAATCCTACTCTTGGTACTCCATGTCTAGGACCTGTGGGCCTCGAGACATGATCTCCTGGTTATCCCTAAAAATCGGGGATAACATCTAGCTCTAACTCGAGGACATGTGCTCACCATAGAGCGCATGAGAACATCATCATCTCTGGCATAACCTACAGACCTACTCAAACTTGATAGGGGCATTAGTAACAAAAATGGGGTGGTAGTGCCACCCCATCATACATATATACATACATACATACATACATACATACATACATACATACATACATATATATATATATATATATATATATATAGACTGAAGTAAAATAATCAATATGAAAATGTAAAGAAAAGTACCTACCTTTCTTACCTGTTGGTTGGATGTTCGATGTAGTGAAACTACTAGTGTAGCCAATCCAACAATGTCCCATGATACCTGCCTTTGTGCTTCATCATAAACCAAAATAATGATAAATCAAGCACAAAAACGTCATGAGTTGGAATGTATATCATATCATTGGAAATCTCAAAGTCTAACTCATGGAGGCGGGTGGGAGGGATAAAATCATGCCAAGTCCATCTTTGCAGAAAGTACGCAATCCACTTCAGGAAAGGGTCAAGAAAAGTCCAAGGTTCAGAACACTGACTCAAAAGGTTGGCACACTGTCTACCTAAGACATTCTCATACTGTGAACTCTGGGAAGGGATTGACAAGGATGTATAAGATGACTGGCAAATTCTCAAGGGATAGTTAAAAAAATGAAAAGATACACTTAAGATTGTAATATTTAACCAACCCTTGGACTCTAGGGTTTGTCTAAGAGGAAACTCTATATAAAATATATACTTCCCGACTACACCTTTAATGGAAAATCAAGGTAAAGTAGTAATAGGTGGCTGGAGTGAGAAGTCATGAGAATCCTTCTTTAGGAAAACAATGTTTTTACTTGTATCAAAATTTGAGCACAGTGGTGGTTGGCAATCATCTTCATGGAGAGAATCCAAGTTCTCAGCAGGGTACTCAACAAAAATATCAAGGAAGACTGAAAATCATCAGGAGAACAAGGTACTAGGTCATCCTTGGTTTTTTGAAAAGTATGGGTAGAAATCTCATCTCTTTGTTGCCATTGGTCAAAAGTAATTTGTTGTGATAATTTCAAGGGAAACACTTGGAAATGACTCTCAGTGTCATAGATGGGATCCAGATCATAACCAACTATATCCCACCTACGTCTCCCAACATGTATGAACTCATCAATGTTATCAACAATGTCACTATCTGTGTCATAACATGCAGGGTTTGAAACATATGAAAACTCATTCTCCTCCTCCTCATTTTCTTCATCATAAAGTAAAGCATCATCAAAAAGTAGGGGAGGAGGTCAACTTACTGTTTCTTCTTGTGCAGGGGCTTCGAGGAATTTATCTTTTTCAGCATGTATTATTGTTTCATCCTCATGGATTTCTTTGTTTTCTTTGACTGTACAACAAGGAATTTCCATTTTGTTAAAAACCCTCATTTCTCCTTCATTTTCTGAATCGAGGAATAAGGTTTCATCGGAATCCTAAAGTGGAAAACAACTAACCTCATATTCGCTTTGTTGTGCAGGAGCAACAGGTTCTTGGATGACCTCATCAGAGTGAGGATCATGGGTTGGTACTTCATCATCTTGTTTAGGTCTTTGCTCCTTAATCACATCCTCATTCTACTGGTCAAAAACGTTTTCCATTCTCTCTTGTGGATCTTCAGCAAAGGTTTCAATGGAAACTAGTTTTATCAAGATGAGAGTGTCCATAGTATGGTCATTGGTTCTAGACAAGGAGAGATTATTTTTTATTTGAATGGTGATGTTGTGAGCTTATGCAAGTGTTTTTGGATTCTTTTTATTTAGGAGAAAGCTCAAATGCCCCTGAAGTCCATTAATATAGAGATAAACGAGGTTCTTGTCTTTAGGACGATGGCTTTCAAGAATCTGGTAAAGCAATTTATGGAACCTAGCCCCGAAAACTATGACAATCTGATCCTATGTTTGTTTTATGCATTTAAGACATTTCAACAATGATTGTATATCTTCCAATTTCATAACCCACCTTGTAAGGAATATTTCTTCAAAATGGTCCATAGATGTGATGCTAGCAGCTGGAAGATTATCATACCATCTTCTAGCCTCTCCATGCAGAGAGGCAGAGAAAAGTTTCATCACCAAATCTTCATCCTCGTTACTGACAGGGCGGTATTGAAAGAAAGCCCAGAATTTGCTCATGTGATAATTAGTACTTTCTCCATCGATGCCAGAGAATCTAGGGAGACAATTTTTATAAAAGGGGGGCATTCGTCTGGGATAGCCCGGGATTTTACTCATGTCCAAAGGTTTGTAGTTCCCTAGATCCCATTGTGAATTCATAGTTGGCTTCATCATCAGTGGATTCGCCAGATAGTTTTCTTGAAACTATCAAAGAAATAGTGAAAACACCGTAGTGGAGTCGCCGGGTAAGCTTGTAAGAAAATAGTCTCTGAGGCAACACTTACCGAAAAGAATTGTTGTTTGAGGAGAATTGACTTAGTGTTCCCTGGAAACGACGCCAAAATGTTATGGAATAGTTTGTAGCTAGGTCAAATAGCTATAAGATGGAGGTCAAACTGGCATAACAAGAACCTATCCCACCCAATGTCACCACGATGGGGAGGTTCTTTCTCTTTAGGGAGGTTAGGCCCAGGGGAGACATCCCCGGTAACCTGGAGTTTTGAAGAGGAAAAAGTTTAAAGGTCAAAAGTAAAGTTCCCCCTTCACATGTCACCCCCAAAACAAATAGTCCCGGCTAAACAACCAATAATGAAGTGAAGGCCCAAAGAAGAACACCTTCCTGGAATAAAGCAACAACAAACCAATATATGCAAGCTATGATTCAATGGGTTAGTACTTCATAATACTATCTGATATCAATATATAAGAAATTATAACAATAAATATTGACGAAGTCAATGTTTGTTAATACAGAAATGAAATAATATCACTCCACCAATAAATATCAAGATGATGTAGCAATCAATGTATCCAATCAATCCCTCATTCAATAAATGATTTAAACACCATTTAATTTCTTATAAAATGAAACATTGTTGCGTCAAGATGAAATAACCAAGGGTGACGTCAACATTCCTAGGGTTAGTAGTTAGTTAGGGTTTCAATCTAGAAAAAAGTTTGAGAGTTTGTTTGATCACTTTCGCTTCAACGCTGGAGGTCTAAGATCAGTGCCTTCGGGCTTATGGAGTCAATTTAATATAGGACGCAAGGGTTGAAGGAGAATGGAAAAGGATTGGAGGGAAGAGTTCTGAAGTGTTGTTATGGCAAGGCTTCAGAATCAAAACCCTAGGGGAGAGACGCTCACTCTGGTGTTGCTAAAGAAAGGCCTCGTGCTCTCTCCTCCTTCCTTAGGTTAACTTGGAAAAATGGCTAGCATGAAAGATAAATCAAGACATGAGAGTGTAGTGAGGGAGAGTGTTGCTACAACAAGGCTCTATCACTAAACCCTAGAAGAAGGACGGCCCTAGGTGTAGATAACCTAGACCTCGGATGTCTCCTTGCCTCTTGACTTCTGAAAGTATGGCTAGCTCAAGGAGAAGAAGCAATAAGAGTGTAGATATGGCTAAGCTCTTTCTTCCTTCTTCAATGGCTGAAAATTTCTCTTTTAGGGGACATGAAACAAGGACCTACTTGTGTTCTTGTCACCTAGGGTTTTTTATCAACAAATTATAAACATATGCAAGAATATAAGACTACAACCATTCAATCAAGAAGTTTTACAGAAAAAACACTTACATATCACCATGAAATAACATGCAAACCCTAGTTGTAAACCTTCCTTCAAGAGAAATGCCAAAAATTCAAAGAAATGCCTTCCTTCAACAAGTGCACCTCACTAAACGAGAAAAATTACCTAAGTAGGGTGCTAAAATCAGACCTCACTAATGAGTGAGTGATGTGTTATGTCAAAATGAGGCTAAAAATCCTCAATATATATACTGTATCAATGACCTTAATTAACTTTTAGGTCATAAAAAGGTCGACAAGGCCATAATATTGTTTTTTACATTAAATGGTCAAATTAAAACCCTAACTAAGCTAATAAAAGGGTAAAATCCCCTTCAAGGGAGGTGCTAGCCCCTTTTAAGGTAGATGAGACATCCAGGAGAAAAACGTTAGCCCCCTTGGGGCCTCTCCAACATGCCACACGTGCCACTGCTGCCCAGTCTGCCTACATGAATGTCCATGAAGATGGATGATGTCATGGTGAGGATGGGGGCACCTTGAGCCTTCCAAGGCCAACATTCCACTGAAAAGGAGTCATTCCCCCTAGGTCAGGCTCCACCAAAGTGCCTCTAATGGAACATCCTCTTCTTCTCCGGTGCAAGACCCTAATCAACCACTGTCCTGTCTCTGCCCCTTGATGGGGTCTCAACATCCATCTGGTGGGCTCTTCAGCCCAATGGAGGTCCGAACTGATCATCTCCCCATGTGTACCGGTCCAAATGGTACCTGTCCATCGGGCATGATCTTGCACATCAAAAGATATGCCCTCCATGGGCTCATCAGTCACCAGGATCATAGCAATGTTAATCACGTTTCATCATCAATATTATCAAACATATGCATAAGACCCTAATACATCATTCAATATCTCAAAGACATTACAAAAAACTACAATACAAGACTGGAGAAAAATACAAGACGTCCTATTAGGCTAGTATCCACAAGAAAGGGGAAGTTTCCAGGAAGGTTTCATCCAAGCCATGTGAGTGAGGTGATGTGGCTAGGGGATGTCTAGACATGTGGGTGAAGTGAGAGCCAGGGATGCATGATTTTATCTGTGGGTGCCTTTGTAGAAGGTGAGTTGTACCTCTCATGGATGCAATTTTTCCAAGCCCGCTCTTGCCTTTATTCTTTTCTTTTATTTTCTTTTTCTTCTTCTTTTTCTTTTTATTCAAGGGCTAACCAGAGGACATTGCCTTGGCATGGTGACCAGAGTTGACAGTGTTACCCACAAGTACTTTCACAGAGATGATAAGGTTGGCTCGTGATGAGACCCCCTTCCCCTTGGCCATGCAACCAAAGGTCACTGCCCTGGTGTGGTAACCAGATGGTGGCAATGTCATACTATTAGGTACCCATGAACCTAATAGGTTGGATTATGATGAGACCCCGTATCCTCTTGACTAGGTCTTGTTTATATTTTCTGAGTCCCCCTTTTTTCTTACTGAGAGGATTTTTATTCCCTTCTCGGGGATCCCTGAGCGAAGCATATCGAGGTTTTATTTCTAGGCTTTTATATTTTACCAACTTCTTTTACCTTCTCGGCCTTTAGCCCTTTCTTCCCACGAGATAAGGTGAAATCCTACAAACATGTCAACCCAATTCTTGGACAAGGGGAATGGGACAAGTGAGCAGGAGATAAGATGAAATAGTGGTGCTATGAGGGGAGCGAACGATGGCTTTTCATAAATTCCCCAGTGGAAAACCTAGACCTATGGGCACAAGATTGCTAGGATACCCTGTCAATTTCCCAGATGCATATATTTAAAGGTTTTAATGATCAAAAAGTGACACATACCATGATACCTGGACCAATTACCTCATGGAGCAAGAACCTCATCTGATACAAGACCAATCCGATGGTGATGGATGTTGCTACTGCTGCTAAGATAAAGCTGATGGAAGAAGAAAAGTATGGGCCCTCCAGGGCCATGCTCAGGTCAATCCTTCTCTTGGTACTCCATGTCTAGGACCTATGGGCCTTGAGACATGATCTCCTTGTTATCCCTAAAAATTAGGGATAACAGGCACCTCACCCCCCAAAAGAGGAGTGGGATCAGCCGATGAATGCATCGACATGATCACTTTCTCAGCCAGTGGTTGAATAGGCTGAGATACTACAAGGTATAAAGGCACCTCACCCCTCAAAAGAGGAGTGGGATCAGCTGGTGACTACATCAGCGTGACCACTTTCTCAACCAATGGTTGCATAGGCTGAGAGACTACATGGTCTAAAGGCACCTCACCCCCCAAAAGAGGAGTGGGATCATCTGATGACTGCATCGACATGACCACTTTCTCAACCGATGGCTGAATAGGCTGTGAGACTACAAGGTCTAAAGGCACCTCACCCCTCAAAAGAGGAGTGGGATCAGTCGATGACTGCATCGACGTGACCACTTTCTCAACCAATGGCTGCATAGGCTGACAGAGTACATGGTCTAAAGGCACCTCACCCCCCAAAAGAGAAGTGGGATCAGCTGATGACTGCATCGACATGATCACTTTCTCAACCAATGGTTGAATAGGCTAAGAGACTACAAGGTCTAAAGGCACCTCACCCCTCAAAAGAGGAGTGGGACCAGTCGATGACTGCATCGACGTGACCACTTTCTCAACCAATGGATGCATAGGCTAAGAAACTACATGGTCTAAAGGAACCTCACCCCCCAAAAGAGGAGTGGGATCAACCGATGACTGCATCGACATGACCACTTTCTCAACCAATGGTTGAATAGGTTGTGAGGAAACCTCAGAATACTCAAAATCAGAAGAGCTTGCAGACAGGGACCACAATCCTTGTACCTTTGGAATGCAAGGGCATACATGAGTAAGGTGATCTCCCTTGCAAAGCTTACAAGGGAACTTAGGCTTATGTCATATCTTTCTAGGTTTCTCAATAGAATCAATGCCCCCAACATGACTGGCAGTGGTTGGTTGCACATCTCCAACATGACTTGCAGAGGTTGGTGATGGGTCGATAACATGACTTACAGAGGCTACAGACCTATTGCCAATATGACTTGCAGGGACTGGACTTTTCCCCCCAGCATGACTTGCATAGGGTGAGTCCTTTCCCCCAGCATAACTTTTAGAGGCTGGGTGTTGGTCTTCAACGTGACTTGTAGAGGTTGTCGACCTATATCCAACATGATTCATAGAGGTGGGTGATTTCTTCTTCCTATTCTTCCTCTTTCTATTTCGTTTAGACTTCCAGTTACTAGTAACTGTACTTTCATAAGAGGCGGGAGAAGGAGGAGGAGAAGACTTTGCTAATGCAGAAACATCAACAGGGTGCTCATGAATTAAGGTGCTTAACTGAGAATCATCAAGAGAATTCAGGACATTTGGAATGGTACCCAACCAAACTGGTAGTCCCACATTCAACGCAGGAATGTACAAAGTGGCCATCAAAGGGACACCAATGTTTCCTAAGAAAGGAAAAACACAAGAATCCCCTTGCAAAAGGGTTCCTTGGTTGGTATCATCAGTAACTTTAGCCATGAAGATCTTATGCATAGGTTCTCCCCTTGCGGGATCATTCAAATACGTAAAAGTCTCACACACTGACTCTAAAGAACCAGTGTTATCAAAACAACGCCTATAAAGAGGCGACACCGCGTTTCTAAGTGGAAGATTGAAAATTCCTCTCAACCGGTGGAGTGGGTAGTCTACCACCCTAGGTCAAAGACCCAAAGCCATTACTAACTAACTCACTATGGAAAACTAGGGAGCATAGAGCACACACTAAAAGTTCCTAAAGGAAAATCAAGCAAATGACTGACTATTTGGAAGAACAGTTACACCAACCAACACTAGAGCAGATATTGATGCAAGTGAAACTCGAACACGAAAGTACCCTCTGGGTATACTCTGCAAAGCATGGCCTCATGTATGTCCTAGGTACCACAATATACCCCTGCAGTCACCCGTGTAAGTCCCTAAAGTAAAGGCAACTAGGTTGCTAGCTCGTGAACAATCACCAGGCGGGTATAGTCGACAGTTGGGTGGACCGCAATGAGAAGGGTATCAAGCCCAAAACCTATCAAGGGTATCAAAAGAAAGTATTATGGAAGACGACTGAGGACCTCGAACAGATTCGAGACCCACGAAGCTCTGTGGAAAATGCGATCAAAGGAATCCCAAGACAAGTCCTCTATATGTGTTCCCCACTACGCTTGGTCTGGCTTTGGAGGGGTTATCTCCACTACCTTTCTGCATGCGACCTTGTGTTTAGCCCCTATGTTAGAGGGGGGTCCCAGATAATTTCCACGTTACTAGACTTCTACACTCCTTATCACAGAATCATATGTTTGTTTTATAGCCTTGAAGATTTTCCTGTCCAACCTAAATCAAGGCTCTAGCCTAATCTAGTTGATAGACCCTACAAACATAAAAGTCAAGTTATTTTTAATTAGCCTTCCTTTTAAGGCTTGATTTACTCAAAAGGTGTTGTAGTGCAACTGATGTTGTTAAGACTCTTGCAGAAAAAAAAAATGATAAGAACACTAGCAAAGAACGATTATCTTTCTTATTTTCTTTTTGAAATGCTTTTAAAATTAGAAGAAAACACAACACTATGATAATTTATTTTTCTTTTTCAAATAACAATGCAAAGAAAATGGAAGGAAATAAAGAGATCTAACAAACTAATTTTTTTATTATTTTCTTCCAATCACAGTAGAAATAACAAAATATTCTAAAATAAACTGATGAATGCACGATTCATGGCCCCCCCCGGGCCATGAGGGGGATTTTGTTTTTCAAAATGCAACTCATTTTTCTTAAAATTTGAAGCTAAAAATAAGTTAAAAAAGATAAGAAACGAAAGAAATATTTTAATGAAAAAGAAAGCTATGTTGTAATCAGACCTAAGTTGCCAACTTCTATGACAAATACCAAGATTAAATCAAGGCAATCCCTGAGAGGTATAACTCTTGATAAGGAAGAGGATGACTGTCTCTCCTTGAACAAAAATTTTCTCAACAGGCACGCTGTTGACATTTCAACAGCCAGTGTGTGCACACAAGCTGTGTAAGGTCAGAGTGTGTGTACACGCATGGAG
This sequence comes from Picea engelmannii, assembly GCA_009831015.1. Taxonomy (NCBI): domain Eukaryota; kingdom Viridiplantae; phylum Streptophyta; class Pinopsida; order Pinales; family Pinaceae; genus Picea; species Picea engelmannii. Next base: position 2,794 of record ML809559.1, on the reverse strand, counting down.
GCCTTATGCAGGCTATGTGTACCTCTGCAACTCTTCAAAAATGAAAAGACAAGAAATCAAGCACTGGCAGAGACTACTGGTATTGAGAACCAGAATCTCTTGAAGACTCAGAAACTTACTTTGGCAGAAAAGAAAAACAATTCAAGGAACATTTCATAGAACAAAACCAATCTAAGGTGGTACCTAAGCTACAAACTGCAACAATAGAGACCAAAATGAGTTCCAGAAAACCCCTGAGAAGGATCAATTCTGACAGGGGAGAGGATGACTACCTCTTTAATAAAAAAAATCTGAACTTAACCACGCTATTGTCACTTCATAAGCTAGTGTGTCCACGTGGGATGTGTGAAGGTTGGGCGCATGTACATGCATGAAAGCCTTATACAGGCCACATGTACCTCTATGACTTCCCATAAAATAAAATGTAGCCAAGCAAAGTAAGTAGGAAGAACTGGTATGGAAGACCAGAGGCCCTTCCAGCTCAGAATTTTGCAGAAACTCTAAAAACATGTAACGCAACCAATTTTTTAAAAATACCCAAAAAAGACTCATAGAAAACCCTAGAGATCCCTAGTATGGTCTCCAATTCTGTTGTGGGTGGGAAATACCTCCTACAGACTAGCACTAAGGGTTTTTATCATGCATGCAGAAATRACCTAAAGATTCTTACTTCTTACCATCATCCCATGCCTAAACCCCCATTACTCATGTGTAAATACAAGGCTCAAGAGACTAAGTTGACGTACCTTATTTTTCGTGTTTGATGTCGATCCCTTTTCATGCTTAGTCATTCTTTTACTGCAAATCTCCTCCCAATGATGACCTGCATTCACCAAAAGATGAACAAAGAAATCTACATGCATTTGATCTATGAACTAATGGGTTAGAGATTTAATCAATCATATAATCAATATTCAAATAATGACAATCTCATATGGCAGGACGGGAAAAGCAATTCTTTTATTAACTTCACAATCATACCTTACAATGATAAAGTTGGCTACTGCTCCTCGATCCTGGTCCTAGGCTCTTCTTCCACTATCTTCCAACTGCTTTGCTCTATACTTCTCTTTGCACAAGGATGGCTAAAGGTTGGGACAAAGGGAATGCTCAATCGGGTATAGTTTCTTTACTATGATTTTCCTCCTTTCAAATGGGACCCCTACCCCTTCTTTTATAGGTTAGAAGGAGCTAGGTATTTGGTCGAATGAATGGACATGCATGGCCGAAAGGTTTAGTTAACTTACCCAAAGCTATGTGTTCCATCAAAAACTTTCCTTTTTTCGTGCTTTTGTAGGTACACGCGGGCTGTCTTGGGTCAGCTAGCGTGTACACGCGTGCAGTAATGGAGCCGGGCATGTGGGAATTTATAAAAGGGGTTTTTAAGAAGAGTTGTTCAGTAGTGTTTTGGCAAAGAAGGAATCTGAGATGGCCTGATGTATGGTAAGCATGTCTGGTGCAAATTAGGGTTATAACACTAGGGACAAGAATTTGGGAGGTGCCATCTGCAAAATAAAAATTGTCTCACCGAGGTGGGCATACCCATGCTCGGGATGAAATAACATCATGGCTACCAATAAAATACACTGTAGATCCATGTCATATAACTATAGAAAGTGCAACCATGAGCAATACACAACGGATCTACATATCAAAATCAAAAATATATACATGTATAGTATCCATCTTCTAGAATATGACAAGGCCTGATGGCTAGATATGAGGTCTTCAGAGCTCGAGAAACAACTTAAAAATATTCAAAACTCTGGTAGGAGTGTAATATGAGTGTACAACTTCACTACCTAGAGGTTTTCGACGGCTCGTCGGTCATGGACTAGAGAATCTTTGATGATCAGACTGAACGCTTCATTAATTTTGAACAAAGACTTGATTGGAATTTTAGGATGGTCGGGCATGAGGGCAAGAGACAAACTGTAGAGGGGTCGACTCAGGATTGGTAAAAAATTACCTTGGACAATAGCATGACAAATGATGAGACTCAGGTAGCATGGCATTAACATAAGTTCACGAGGAAGGAGGCAACACAAACTCTCCATATGTTTGAAAGGATAACCAAAGGGAAGAGGACACAACTCAATGTAGCGGGAACTGTTTCCTAAGGTCATATGAAATCCCAGGGCTTGACGGAAAAACAAAAGGATGTGATTTATCCAAGGGTGACTCATTGTCCTGACAATACAAAGAAAATACTTTTCCCTTCCTCTTTTTGGGGTATATTTTATTTTTTTGTCTTTTTCAATAATTTTAGAAAAAGAATAAAATAATTCTACGTTACAAAGGAGGAATGAGTGTTGCAAACATATGAGTTCGCGGTGCAAGGACAAGACTGATGTTCAAAGCAAGGACACTTGTAAAAAATACCTTCTGGGGACAAAGGTGTCAAGACGTAAAGGAAAAGTGCTACAGGGCTTGCGTATAAGGCATGTTTCAGATGGTTTGGTTGAGAGCAACATGGAGCTAGCATTAGGCCAAAGACGCGGGTATGAAAATGTGATTAATAAGACACACAATCTTAACATCCTTCAATGTAAGTTTAACGAGCCTAGAGAAGGTAAACTTGACGGTTTTTCATATTTAGAGAATCTGAAAAAACGTAAAAGGAAACTTCGATGGGGTACCTTTTTCGAACGTAGTCTAGTCGGTTTGAAAAAGGGGTAAACTAGCACTGACAAGACGTCTATTCAAAACCATTTTAACGAGTGTGATAAAGACAAGATCACTCGACAATTTTTTCATTTTTAAGGAGTCTAAAAAAAGATTAACTATTGACTCC
>ML809558.1:115325-134648 GCA_009831015.1 Picea engelmannii | reverse complement strand
TTCATCAATATGAGATTCATCATTGGAACTTGAACTAGCATGAAGAGAATCTTTACCTTGTACTCCAACCACTGTGATCTTTCCTTCATCTCCTGATTTAGAACCAAGATCTTGTTGCACTGTAGCAATAGTCTTTGTCTTCCCCTTTCCACCGAATTATTTCGGTTTCTTTTCTTGATGCAGTTTCCAACAATGTTCTTCATTGTGACCGCTCTTCTTGCAATGAGTGCAAGATGGTTTTCCTCCTTCTCTTGTTACTGTAGCGGTCTTCTTGTCCTTCCTTTTGAACTTCTTGAAAGTATTTTTTGCGAAATTGGAAGATTTCTTCGTGGGATCTTCTTGAACATTTTTCCCCCTGTTTTCAAGGTGAGTGGCTTACACACAAAATTCGTCAAGATTAGTGAGGTTAAACAAGAGAAAAGTATGACAAATATAACTGTGAATCCAAAGGAATATTCAATGCGAGAGATTTCTTCCTTAAGGAATATACTTCATTAAAGTTTCATAAGAATCCAAAGGAATATTCAATGCGAGAGATTTCTTCCTAAATTCTTATGTGAAACTTTGTATAATCTGACCTTTACTCTATCTCAAAGTTTTCCATTCCATCATTGCTTTATGTAAATACCCTAATGGATAGAACTACTTCTTTATCTTTGATTTAAATTCCAACCATGAGGAAAGAATATTATCACACTTACTTCTGTCCTGTAGCTTTCTCTCCCACCATATGATAACAGTTCCTTCCAATTTAAGAGAAGTCAGTTGTACTTTAACTTCCTCTTCATTAATATGTTGAACATGACAATATACTTCAACTTGTCAGATCCAATTATCTAGTTTTTCAGGATTAACATCTCCATTAAAAATAATTAAATTAAACTTTACATTAAGCTTTAATAATGGTTTCTTAAAAGAGGATTTATGGATATAATGCTGAGAGTGATGAGAATGCTCAGAGGAAGAAGAACTAGAACTTGAAGGTGAAGATAGAGGCTCAGGAGGGCCTCCTCCAACCCCTTGTTTTACCGAAGCATCATCATTTGCATGCGCTTCCTTTTTCTTCCCTTTCTTCTTCATCCTCTTCTCGTAATATCCATACATTCGTTCGACCATTTATGACATGCGATAAAAGACCATGTGAAAGTTTTTCTCCTATTCTTCACGCTTGTCCTATTCTACCATATTCTTCCTTCGAGATGCATAACCAAATTCGAGATTGAACGTCTTAGGAGTTCCTTCACCCTGCTTATGCTTGGCCCTAGTAAGCATTCATACTCAACAATTCAAGTCAAAGACGACTGTTCTGATACCAACATGATCCAAGATCTTTTCTTCAGGTGACTTATTAAAGAATTGTTTACAATGAGCATAAACGAAAGTACACCATAAAGAAGGAAAAACTCAAAATGAAAGAGACATAAGCATGCGATATGAACACAAAGAACTTGATAACGGAGTTCGTCCCTGGTGGAATACGTCTCCGAGTCCTACTCTCAAATGGGTAGGCATTTTTATTAAATCCACAAAAGAATTGGGAAAAATACATAAGTATACCTCATTCTAGAGTTAATCTAGAGAATATTTGCTCAGATAAGAAAACTAACACCACCACTGCGTTCGTGGGGTCGTTTTACCTAAAAATGACTATATCCATGCCTCAAATTGAGTCAGACACATTTTGGCCCAAGATGCACCCTTGCCTCTGTTTGCGTGCCACTGCAATAAATGACTGGATAGATCTTGAAATCCATGCCAATTATTGAAAATAAAACCCAAATCCATACCGTACAGACGCACTTAGTCTCACATGGCTCTCTTGTGCGCTGTCCCGAACTTTGGTCGAGATCCCCTTCTTATACAAAAAATTAGGCGGTTAGGAATAATTGAATCCATTGGTGCATTGGTTGCGGAGGCTATTTTAAGGTATAGGCTGTTGGGGAGGTTCTGGGGTTGAATCCCATAGACTCCCCGTTTTAACACATGGGTATACCGTTTGTGATGTGCTCTGCTAAAATGGTGGGCAATGGTTACATCTGGCGGAACATTCTAGATATGGAGAAATGTTGTTATATAGTTTGGTGGATGTTCCATTAATTGGGGTGTGGTCACATGGCTTAACATATAATCAGGAGTTGGGCCGAAGGCCCAGGCCCTTTCCTTTGGTGCCAATATAAACTTTCAAACTCAAATACAATTTTCACCATATTATAAGTAAGGACTATAGTATGGTGTATTGGTAGCACAAAGGTGTGGGGCCTTTGGGCTAAAAAAGGTCATGATTTCGACTCCTATGGAGTCATATAACGTTTACACACACAAACCACCGGAGGAGTGCCATGTGACAACCCATGACTGGGCCATGTGGCAACCAATGATTGGGCCATGTGGCACCATATAATTCATCCATGAAACTGACACTTTTCATCACTCAATTCGTCCATGTGTCTACCTTGCCACATCATCCCATGCCAACTCATCTGTATGGATGTGCCACATGTCACCCTTGTAGTGGTGCCACATGTCACCTTGAATTTTGACCAAATTTGACCTGAACTTTGACCGCTTATATCGTTTGATCCGTAATTCCATTTGACTAGCCGTTTGCACCGTTAGAGAGCTTGTGACACACTCTTCGCGATCGTTTCCTTTTCATGGAGTTTTGGGAACTTTCAATTTTTGCCCTTTTGTTGTCTGCTGAAGGCATTATGAGCATCCTGAGTTGCTTCTGTGTGTTTTGATTCATTTTTAGCCTTCTCTGGATCCTTTTTGGATCAATCGACATCTCTCGAATTCATGGAAAAATTGAGAACGTAAATATCGATGCAGATTGTTCACCTGAAGAAATTCAGATCTACACCAATCTCTTCAAAGAATTTCATGACATATTTACTTGGTCATACGAAGAGATGCCAGGGATCAACCCCAACATTTCGAACATGATATCAAGACTTATCTGTATGCTAGACCTATTCGACAACATCTTAGAGTTGTTAATCCTAGAAAGGCCCTTACTATTAAGGTAGAGGTAGAGAAGCTACTTAATGCTGGTTTCATCTACCCGGTTCCCTTGACTGAATGGGTGTCCAACCCTGTTCCCGTGAATAAGAAACAAGGAACCATCCATGTATGTATGGATTTTAGAGACTTGAACAAGGCTTGTCCTAAAGATAACTTCCCAACTCCTTTCATTGACCAGATTCTTGATGAGTGTGCGGGAAGTGAAGTTTTTCATTTTATGGATGGATTTTTAGGATATAATAAAATTCAAATCAAACCCAAGGATCAACACAAGATGACGTTTGTTTGTCATTGGGGATTTTTTCATATGGGAAAATGCCTTTCAGCCTTGAAAACGTCAGAGCAACCTTCCAACACACCATGACCTTTGCTTTTCACGATCTCAAACATGTTGTCGAAGATTACGTCGATGATATCGTTGCTCACTCTCACAAGAGAGTAGATCACTCCACTCACCTTCGATTAGTATTTGAGATATTCTGTTACTACTGCATCCGTTTGAACCCTCACAAGTGCATATTCTGCGTTTGGTCTGGCTGTCTCTTAGTATTATTAGTCTCTGAGCATGGGATCATGGTGGATCCTATGAAGGTTGATGCAATACTTCGATTGACTGCCCTGCGCAACATTCAACAAATTCAAGGTTTACAGGGGAAGGCTAACTTCTTGCATCGGTTCATTGTGAATTATTCCAATTTAACTAAGGGTTTTGTGCATCTTTTGAAGAAGGATACTCTGTTTATATGGGACGAGTGAGCCCATGAATCCTTCGATGATCTTAAGAAATCCTTGGTATCGATGCCTCTACTGAAGCCTCCAGACTGCAGTAGAGACTATTTGATTTATATCTCCGCATTCGAAGGGATGACGCGTATGGTTCTGATCAGGAGGACGATGAGATCCATGAGCACATTGTCTACTATATCAGTTGAAACTTAGTATGTCTTGAACTTAAATACTCTCATGTAGAAAAACTATCCTTGGCCGCCAGACATGTAGTTCAAAGATTATGGCATTATATATTACTTTTCAAAACTATCGTAGTTGCAGATATCAATACATTTCAATACATCCTTATGAGGCATATCATAGGGTGAAAATACAATAAGTGGATTGTTATTTGGCAAGAATTTGATCTCGATTTTGCTTCGGCAAAGTCTACGAAATCACTAGTTTTTTCCAAGTTGATATTAGACTTCCCTCGACTAGATGAGGACAATATTCATAACGATTTGTTCACGGATGAACATACCTTATCTCATCTCCAGACCCCTAGTATGGAGACATTCTAATTTATTTTCAAACCTTGAAGCTATCCCAACATCCGTCGAGAGGCTATTGACGACGTATACGTTATGAAACAAAAAAATACCTTATCATTGACGACATTTTGTATCGTTGAGGAGTAGATAATATTTTGCGTCGTTGATTGAATCACGAGGAAGTTGAGTCGGTTCTCAATGAATATCACAGTGGGGATTGTGGTGGCCATCTATTTGGGCTTGTGACAAGCCAAAATGTTTTGCGAGATGGTTATTTTTTGCTGTCAATTTTTAAATATTGTGTTGAAGCGGTCAAGAAGTGTCACCCTTTCTAGGTGTTCGCTCGGAAAATGCTCTCGCATCCAAATCTTCACCCAATCATCACCGTCGGTCCCTTCACTAATTCGGGGGTAGATTTTATGGAATGTAACCCAACTTCGGTTGGGGGGCATCAACATATTATTTTGTCCGTGGATTACTTCACTAAATGGCCAGAGGCCATGCCTACCATTACATCCGATGGTAAGACGACGACATTCTTTGTATTCAACCAAATTACAACCCGGTTCAGAATCCCAAAGGATATTGTCACTAATCATGGAAATCAATTTCAAAATGAAATGATGAAGGAGGTAGCATAAAAAATAGGGTTTAAGAACGATCATTCTTCCCCTTATTATCCCCAGGAAAATGGACAAGTAGAGGCGGTGAGTAAATATATCAAGACCATCTTGCAAAAAACTGTCAACCAAAGTAAATCTGATTGGAATCTAATGCTTTACCCTTCTCTTTGGGCATATCGAACCTCAGTAAAGACTTCCACTGGTTTTTCTCTTTTTTAGTTAGTACATGGTGTGGAGTCGATCCTTCCAATTGAATGCAAAATCCCTTCCATCAAATTGGAAATTGAGCTCCTACCCGACACATCTGATCTTGAAGAACACCTTGTGCACCTAGAGCATCTAAATGAGCAACGCTAAGATGACTCTATGGATATCGAAGTGAATAAACAACATGTTAAGGTTCAATATGATAGGTTTGTTTGTCCTCGACAATAGGCTGAGGGTGACTTAGTTCTCCTGTATGACCAAGCCAAAGACCCATTGGGGGAAGGCAAGTTCAACCCCATGTGGCATGGTCCTTATATAGTGCGACGTGTTTTAGAGAAAGGAGCATATGAATTGGAATATTGTGAAGAGAATATGGTGGATGAGACTAGAAATGGGCTCTACCTTAAAATATATTACGCTTGAGCCCACAAAATTGGGTGTGACTCTTTGTATACTAGTGTATCTTAGTGTATATACATCTTTTCCTTTGTGTCATTGGCTTGCTTATCAAGTTTTCCCTTGGTTGGAAGATGTCAACCGAGTCTTTAGTTTACTTAGGATTCACAAACGGTGCCAGTTGTCATACACAGAACATGACTTCTGCCGCTTGGGTCATTTACTCTATTGGGGGCCAACTGGTGTCTTCAGGTGGCGCCCGTATGGAGCCATCAATGAATAATAAGGCTGAGTATAACGCCATTATAGAACTGTTACATGACTCCATTTCACATGTTGTTTAGTCTTTAGAGGTTCGCCTGGACTCTTAGTTAGTCATATGTCATTTAAACGACAGTTACCATGTGCGAGTCTCTACTCTACTTCGATTATTCCTACGGGTATGACTTTTGGAACGATACTTTGATTTTATTACTTATAATCACATACCTAGAATTTCTAATCATGTATTCGATGCATATTCTAATTATGTTTTAGATTGACATTTTTCACATAACTAAAAAACACATTCATGCATGTAAACATTGTAACATATATAAGTAAAGTCGAAGACAATTTTTTTTTTTTATATTTCATCTTTTCAAAAATATGGTGTCATAGTACAAAATGGGGCTCACACCCTCAAAATACATATATGGCTGATATATATATGACCATGGAATCTACGCCTATGGCACCAGATGTGTATCATGATATCACACTACGAAGTTTGCGAGATGTCGAAAGAATAATACACACGCATGAGGTACACCCACCACCTTCCGCTGCATAGCCTCTGGAAGATCCTCCACTTGAACCATAGGAATCATGTGCGTCAATTGATACAGGTTCCCCTGCACATTCTGCAACACTATCTTCACATATCCTCCCGTATGCTCATCTCCCCAACACCTCCACCGATGTCGTGGGAATCCATCTGGTCACCGTAGACTTACATCTGTGTGACAGAGAAATTGTTAATAGTTGATACCATACAAAAATACTTGCGTTTTTTTATTCTTTTTGAAAAACACAAAAAATTGAAATATATAAAAACATTTCTTACCAATATCACCGTAGGAGGAACTTGGTGGAAAAGGCATATTTGGATCCCCTATGTAGTCGATCTCAGTATAAGAGTATTCATCAATGGCTATGACCTATCGACGCCACTAGAAAAAGAACTCATCATTGTAAGGGGTTGGCACCCTACCACCTCCTAGCCACCTCATCACATTGGTCCACCATGACATGGCTGGATCGCACAGTCTATGTGGAATAGCCTCTACTCTAGGGCTCAAGCCTGGAACCTGCTCAAATAAAAAACTACACATAATATATGCAAATCTGAAGTTCCTCTTTCTTCCCTATTTGCAATCCCTCAACTGGCTCTTCATGTTAGTCACCAACGAGGTACACCAATCATAAAAAATGGGTCGTAAACACTCCACCACATAGAACATGAGTGACCTTGAGGCTTGATGCAATGAGGCCGACCCCAAGATCCGTGTAAGAACAAGTACAATGATCTTTAAGCTCAGGTTCTCAATCTCCCTTACTAGGAGTTGGCTCCCTACTTTATGTGTGCCTGCAACATAGTGGGCGGCAATGTACTCCTCCATGGTCATACCACCCCCAACCCCCTGGGCCTTGAGATTCACTACCTCGCCTCAGTGAGACAATTATGTGATAAAATATATGTCGTCCACTTCAATCCTCAATGGTTTCCCATCGATATTGAAGGCCTCTGTCTCCAAATCCCAATAGTTTACGAGCATCTGGAGTAACCTCACTTGAGCCCTCATTCCTTTGAGAGCCTAGAATTTATAAATGACACATCTTTTTAAATCTAGTTGGGCCCCTGCATCCCTTTGCACTACTGCATCTACCTCTTCATGATCCGTCTCCCTCCATTCAATCACCATCCTTCCAAAGGAAAGTCATTTTTTGAGTTAAATTTTGTCAAAAAGGTGTTTACGGACTTGTACGTAGGCTAACATGCTAACAATCACGTATAGGGCTGCATATATGCAGGTAGACTTTGCTTTTCCAGGTACATGGAGGCATGTATGCGACCCGATGAACCTTCAATCGCAGACACGCTAGTTTACATGTTGTTCCCTCTAAAACTTAAAAAACGAGGACTAAATTTGAATTTTAGACCACTAAAAATGAAGAGGAGGGGAAGGACACTTACTTGGTCCAAACGATTTCTAATTCCATTGATTGTAGCTCCCACAATCGACACTTGAAGATCGTGGGAAAAATGGCCTAAAATGCACTATGTGGGTGAAAAAACTCAAATGGTATGGTAAAATGGTCTATTTTTAATATTAGTAAATTTGTTTTACCCACTTCATATAGTTTGGGCTGATTTTTTGACCTTATGGACTAATAGTACATTGGAAAGAGTTGGGTTTGGTGGTTTTGTCTAGGATTTTTTGCGGTTTCCAGCGTCATACCACCCATTCATGCCTTTGGCATGAATTTTCTTTCACTAGAATATACAATAGGTTGTCACTCCATTTTTCATTCTTGCATTGTCCTATGACTGTGATCTATATACCTTAGGAACAAACCCATTTATTAGAGACACAAAACCTTCTTATTGCTACTAGAAGTGTCGTTATTAAGTGGTAGAGGCTTACCTAACATGGGTACCCTAGTTAGAATCTTTATGCCATTTGGTTCCCATGCAAAATTTATTCCATAGGACCAAGATTTCCTTATAGTTATGATATGACTTTGCGTTCGAACCTCATATTTTTACTCACAAACATTCTGAACTTCACCTATGGGACTCCCACTGAGTCTTGTTTAAGCTCTTTTCCGACTCTCTAAAAAAGCAAAAATATTACCAAGTGAACTTGTCTCTTTCAGACTCGTTAAATGGATTAAAAAGGACATCTATTTGGTGTAAGTTTAACCTATTTTCAGACCAAGTAGACTACTTGCGAAAAATGAACACTCTAGTCAACATTGGCTAGAAGAGTTTTCCTGGGTATTATTTTATACTTTTTCGGGTCTAGGGGACTAAATCTATGAAAAAGGACATTCTTTGGAGTTAAGTTGTAATCAAATTCCATCCTCCTCCTTGCAGTATTGAGCCTATTACCGGTTCCCGCATTCTCTTTATAAGCCTCTTACCTCAACAATTTTAATCACTAGCCAAACAAAGCCTTGTTTATATCCTTTGTATCTTGACACCCGGTACCTTAAGAGGAAACATTCCCCCGAGTGTCCATGCCCCACATGCACTTTCTTGCATTGAGCATAGGTATGTTCCACTGTTTGGATCTAGTTTCTTACTCGTGAAACTCGTTTCCTCTCTTGTATCATAACATTTCTTTGCCTATGAAAATACAAAAAAGACGAGCGAGAAAATAATATTATCTTATATCGACAACAATAGTTTCGTCTTTGAACAAAGCACACACTTTTGAGTCCATTGTCATCCAAAGTTTGGGTTTAGCATGACCTTAGGAAGCTGATCTCATTACTTAGAGTTTACTCGTCCGATTGGTTATTCTTCCATTCCCTATGGAGAGTTTATTGATGCCTCTTGCATCATGAAGTTTCATCATCAAGTCTATGGTTCCTGAGTTATCCATATGTATTATGCTCTTGTTCAAAGGAAGTCTATAAGCCTGTGTCGACCATTTATCAGAAATAGTGACTTTGCATGTCGGCCATACCCTCAGTGTGTCTTAGAGTCAATTGAAGTTGTACTCCTACCACTCACCTTGGTCCTAATTTCATTATGGGTAGGTAACCTTGAACCCATCAGTCGACATCTCCTCATTGGTCATTGACTGGGGGGTTTCCCTTGTGTTTGATGACAAGAAATATATTCACACATTGGGATTCATGTAGTGTCTTGGATGCCATTATCCTTATTGGTGGTTTCCTTTCCTTTGTCGACAATATTCCTTATTGGTACTATTCACAGGGTATTTTTCGTGCACTACTTGCATCTGGTGCATGCGAAAGAAGCATAGGGTCGTTGGTTCGTGAACATCCTATTCATCTGAGCTCCTCCTAATCATCAAGCTATTTATTTGTACTTAGTGCTGACTGATGAGAGATGCCCTAATTCTCTCCTTTCAACAGGTCTCCTTCCATCGAATTCAACTCATCTATTCTTGAAATGAGACCTAGAGTCCTATGAGTATGTAGATGCTTGCAGTAATCAGTGGCAGGTTCTCCCACCATCGACAATTGGGAATACATCAATATCTCCTGATCAATGGATTCTTCAAGTGTTCGACCTCAATACCTTTATTCACTCTTGTAAGAATGTACTCGGTGCCTTGATACCTACTTTCATTATCTGTAGGTTGTCTCACATTTGTTAATAGTATACCTTAATGACTGGTAATAAAATGAAGTCTCATTGTGTCGACATCAACTCCTCTATTCACATGATGTAGACTTGCACCTTCGGTGGATATTGTACGAGACCTCCAGTTTACAGTAGAAACATTCCTATTCTGTTGTCGTCTTTCATTGGACCAATACCTATATGACTTCAGTGATCATGGGAGATCATATTGTACTCCATTGTATACTTATATCTTCAGATTGATTTTGATACTGGATTCCACTGGGCCTTGTTTATGACTATGATAACCTATGGCATGCCTCTACTTTGTATTTCCTATTCATGGCCATGAACAACTATTTGATATATTTACACATGGATATGTAGTGTAATTTAGATTGACATCCATGTGTACAAAGTCATTATGGATTGTAATATTCTCATGAGTAACTAGCACTTCCAGCTGAGTCTCCATTACTCCACTTCTGGGAATTATAATGTATTTCGGCCATCACATATACTCCTTTGACCTCACACATTAGGGGGCATATGTTTTAGCAAATTTTTCCTCATCCCATGAAACTTGCTTGTATGGACTTTCCATGTCCCTATGCAGATTTGAAGTCCCATTTTTTACCTTCCAGAGACAAAAACACACATTTTTCCACATATACACACCCTACCAGTTAGGCAACAAGTGTATACGCTGGTTTCTCCACTACAACCTGCTTACATCGGGTTTCCTGCTCAAACTTAAAAATTATGTCGGGTTTCCATGTTAAGTCACACGATCCATGATCCTTGACCTTCTATATAATGAAAATGCTCCGACTTGGCCCTTAAGTTCCATTTGAAGGCTATAAATTGAGCCATATCCAAGCCTTGGAAAGGGAGAGAATTCAACTTTTGAGAGCAAAGATACTTTGGAAAAATTTCACTTCACATTGAGTCTGCATTCCTTTATCCTTGAAAGTCCGAACTCATTGTTCAACCCCCAAGCTCTTCCTTATTTGTAATGGAGAACCTCATTATCTCCTTTATTTGAGCTTTCCTTTGGTGGAGGCCCAACTGGAGGGACTTAGTTTCTCGGTTCCTATATGTGTTGTTACATAAGTTTGTCACCTATATACTTCTGCTGATCATTTTAATAGAAATACTCTTTTCTTGTCCAATTAATATCTTGCAAATATTTGAATTATTATTCCATGGGTGTATTTGTCATGTATGTTAATGGATTATGCTAATATATATGGTAACATTATATATTATCACCATATGCTTGCGTATCTTGGTTGTTGAGGACAAGTTGCAGGTATAAAGCTTTGAGTTGCATGCTCAACGATGGTCTTCATCGAACGTCCAAATGAGGTAGGCTCTTGACCTTGTCTTGTTAGCATTTCATTTATATAACATACTTGGGATTATAGTTGATTTCTGCATTCCATTCCATCTGTTGTGGTTTAGCTCATGCCATAGAGAGATTTTCCTCATAACACTCGTGGAGGACCCCTTTGACGTGGTTGATCAACACACTGATGATTTCATACATGTTGGGATGCGTATATGGGATATGGTTTGTTTCACTTTTGATAAAGATCCCATTTACGACGTCGAAGGTAGTTCTCAAACAAAAGGGGTTGAGTTGTCATCTTTAGTGGATTGGTTTTCATGCACATATGATTTAAATGCTTGGCATCCTGGTAATGATATGATCACAATTTTTTTCTAGGATGATTCATTGGAACATACTCATGAATATTTCCAACCAGCTTCATGCTCAAATCTTGATGGATACTAGGTCATGGCCAACCTAGAACAGTTAAAATCTCACCCTACAAAGCGAAATCATTTTCATCTTGAAGCTTTTTACTGTGATTTTTGGATGAAGAGAAAATGTCTTTCTTTCTCCAGAGATGAGACGATCCCTTACCTATTTTCTTCTTATCTAAGGAATCATCAAGATTTATTGTGATCTCTCATGTCTTCTAAGTTTTCAAAAATCAACGATCATGCTAATGGGGATGAAGATGAGCCATCATCTACATATGGTATCCCTCTTCAGAGATGGATTGATCGAGCTTGTGGCTATCCTTTCGGGCAGTATTTCGGGGACGATCAAGATTGTGGTTACTCTTTTCAGCAAGATTTCCTCCCTCCCACTGATCTGAAAATAGAAGGCTGACTTTTTATGCTATGCAAGCACCCTCTACTTCATTAAAATAAACTTTACAGGACCTTGCTTCATGTGTTAAAATATGCAAGATAAAATTATGTGCCAAGTTTATGAATCTTCTTTTGAATGTTTATGTGTGAGGAATTGCTCTTTTAGATGGTTAAATATGTACTTCAAATAAATACACAGAAACACAACTTGCAACAAATAAACCATCAAACCCACAACAATAACAACATGATAAAGGAGTTCACCCCTCTCTGGGCTACACCTCCTTGAGCCTCCATCAATGGACTTGGCTCTCGGGTATTAATTTGTCAAAATTTATTTTACAAGATGATTCTCAACTCAAATGGAAAAACAGACTATACCATTGGGATCAGAACACATAAAAACCCCAAAAATGACTAATAGAACTCTGAAAACGGATCATGGCTCATCCGGGCATGACCTCTTCTACATGTGGCCATAATCTTCCCTGAGATTCTCTTTGGAAAAAACACCTGTAAAAGTCCTCAAAAGCCTCTGAAACCTGTCCCAATGTGTTCATAGCATAACAATTATCCAAAAATTATTATTCAATCATAGAAAACAAACATAGGCTCACCAAAACATGTCCTCAATCAATGAGGGCTTCAAGCTCCCCGGGAGCTTGCTGAAACTTCAATGACTAAAATCCTGAAAAATAAGTCTTCAAATGGCCTTGATAATAGTGCCAATGGATTCAGGACATCCAAAAACCCCTAGCTGGGCTTTTACGGCACCTCAATCGGCCAATAAATGAGGAAGATAGACCTCCTGCCATTTTCCTCCTTCAAGTTCGCTGTCATTGGTTCGCCAAAACGCACCCTTATTGAATGAACCTGGCACACACGCAATATATAGCGTGAAAACCCAGCACCGACGCGTAACCAAAAAATTGTGCAAACTTTCGAATCGTTAGGGTGTGCCCAGCCCCTAACCCTCAAACTCTCGGGCACATGGGTCTTCCATAAGACCTCGGGTTAGTACAAGGAGCTTGGTTCCAAGAGCGAATAGATGGGCGACAAGTGGCGGGCGTGTGGTTAGCTGTAACCGTTTGAAAACCAAACTTGCACGCGCGCCCTCCATATGGTAAGTGTCGGTCATATGGTTTAAACGTATGCGACCGGGGCTGGGGCTAAGCCCCAGCCCGAACGCGCCCAAAACCACATTTCAATGCAATTTATTTACAATTAAAACCATATATTAAACAAAGACCAATGCATGGGCTATTGGTAGCCCGTGCCGTGTGAAGGCTCTCCAACATGCGGGAGGTCCGGGGTTCGATCCCCACGGACTCCATAAAATTTTGAAACAATAACCAAAGCCAATAACAGGGTGCCACGTGGCAGCCCATGACTGGGCCATGTGGCACCATAACATTTGCCAAGAAATTGCCACGTGTCGTCAACTGATTTGACCACAACTGCCAATCTTAAACTGACACATCACCTACCATGTCATCATGTACGGTCAAGCCATGTCAGCGTACGGTCATGCCACGTCAACATCCGTACGGACTGTACGGACTGCACAGTGAGCATCCATTTTTTTTTCCCCTGTTTGACGATTCGGAGAGATCGCGATATCTCTCGCTCCCAACATCCGTTTGAGACAAAACGAGTTGCGTTGGGTTCAAAACGACGAGGCCTACGCTCACGTTTATTTTGAGGCAATTCTGAGAACGTTGATTTTTGAGCTAAAATTTGACCCCTGGTCCAGATTTTGATCACACCTTCTCACTGAAAGGCTTTTGGACCCACAAAAGCTTATGATTATCTGTCTGCTTTCAAGTTATATCAACTGATTCTACTTGAAAATACTTTTCGACAATCACCTGAATACCTTGACATGCCTTGCACTGCAACTGACCATGTCCCTCAACCACTGTTCTTTGGCTGCTGCTGACCCACTGTTCTCTCTGTTCTTGGAAGACTGCCAACCTTCCCACTGAGAATCAAGTCCCTCTTGTGAACTCTTTGGCGTCAACACAATCCACTCTCCAATGGCTGCAAAAACTTTCCTGCGACATCTTGTCACAAGCCAAGAAAACCATCAATCTTGAAAACAAATTATACAAGACTGAAAAATGATGCCAACAAAGTCTTTTTTCTCTTCAAACAAACTGTCGCATATCGTACTTCATCAAAGCACATGGCGTTTTCTTGCATCATGGTGTACTCAAAATCAACTTACAAGTCAACAAACACCATCGACTAAACACAAGTCAAACAACACGATCGACACAACATAGTCGTCAGACAACATCGACACAAGTCGAAACTCATTTGAAACATATCGACCTTCCCAATGACAAGTCGACAAACCTGATACACAATCATGTTACAATCATGAGTCCTTCATGATGAACTATCACCAGGTTTACTGCTTACACATACACAAAAACAAACGCATATGATTGACTCTTCAACTCTCCTTCCAGTACAAACATAAGTACATAACCCAAAACATGAGGGTACATAAGAGCTGAAAATGAAAAAGATATATGACTGTAACAAGTGAACATCATAATCATCTTTTACATCCTCCTGGCGAAGTTGTGCAACAACAAGAATACCTTCAAAATGAATTTCATTCACATGCAACTTGCATCATGCAAGTTGTGATAAACTGCTGCAACTTATCATGCTTCCCATAAATGCACACATAACGCTGAAAAGTGCATTTACAACAGAAAAATGCAAGCCTTACTTGCTCAAGAAATCCAACCATTTCTTACCAAGCCAACTCAACGGTGAATTTTTCTACTGAACATCGTCCTCTTGTTAATCATCTTGACTCACATCAATGATGGAATATCCTCTTCCATTCTTGCCAATCTCTTTATCCAACTGCTTCTTATGCTATGGATGAGTGGTTGGATTCAACGTCCAACATTGGTGAATGAGATGACCCCGCTTCTGACAATGAGTGCAAATCTTTTGCATCCTCTTTTCACGTTGTCTTTGATTGTAAATTTTCCTGAAATTGGTCATTCTTTTCCAACATTTTGAAACATGATGGTTATATAAACCACAATATGTACATGGATTCTTTCTTCCATTTTTACATATAAATTTATCATTCTTAACATAATCAAAAGCAACTGAATGATAAGTAGAATTATACCTTGAACATTCACCGTTATCGCCTCTTTGAGGAGGTGAATTTGAAGAGTTACAAGCTCTCCTTTGAAGACCATCAACAGTGTTCTTGTCCTCATCACTGTCAAAACTCTTTTGTTTCACACATTTTCATTCATCTTGAACACAACCCTTGCATGCTGGAGGGAATGAACTTTCAACAAAAGTTCTTGAACTTTCACCTTTAAAGCCTTCTTGAGGAGGTGAACTTGAAACAAAATTTGTCCTTGGAACTTTTTCCCTTGTCTCCTCGACTTTGGAATTTTCTCCATCTCTTTGTTCATATCCAAGACCATAATACTTGGGTCTCTCTTCAACAACAATAGGCTCAACAATGCCTTGTGCATGCTTGCCCAAACCTCTACCTTCATAGCCCATTTTTAACAATAACTTGGACCCTATTCCTCTTGTGTGATTTTCAAAAACATCAAAACATTCATCCTGAGAGGAATTAGAAGATAAACTAACATTGCATACCTTATGTTCATGCATGCACTTGGTAAGGGTTTCCTTTGCCTCATGGAGTTGAATCTCCATCTCTTGCAACCTTTGAAGAAGCTGGTCTTTCTCCTTCTTCATGGCCTTCAACTGCTCTTCAAGGGCATTGCTCTCCTTATCTTCACACATCTCTTTCAGCAAATCTCTCATGGTTAGAATTTCCTTCAACAACTCTTTGTCAAATAACTTTGATTTTGAAGATATATGAAAACTATCAATGCTTGAAGCTTCGTCCATCTTTGCAAGATATCAAACTTCAACACAAAACTTGCACAATACCAACAACTAAATCTCAAGCTATTAATGGCAAACACATGAGAAAAACAAACTATGCTCTGATACCACCTGATCTGAAAATAGAAGGCTGACTTGTTATGCTATGCAAACACCCTCTACTTCATTAAAATAAACTTTACAGGACCTTGCTTCATGTGTTAAAATATGCAAGATAAAATTATGTGCCAAGTTTATGAATCTTCTTTTGAATGTTTATGTGTGAGGAATTGTTCTTTTAGATGGTTAAATATGTACTTCAAATAAATACACATCAACACAACTTGCAACAAATAAACCATCAAACCCACAACAATAACAACATGATAAAGGAGTTCACCCCTCTCCGGGCTACATCTCCTTGAGCCTCCATCAATGGACTTGTCTCTCTGGGATTAATTTGTCAAAATTTATTTTACAAGCTTCTTATCAACTCCAATGGAAAAACAGACTGTACCATTGGGATCAGAACACATAAAAACCCAAAAAATGACTAATAGAACTCTGAAAACGGATCATGGCTCATCCGGGCATGACCTCTTCTACATGTGGCCATAAGCTTCCCTGAGCTTCTCTTTGGAAAAAACACCTGTAAAAGTCCTCAAAATCCTCTGAAACCTATACCAATGTGTTTAGAGCATAACAATTAGCCAAAAATGATTATTCAATCACAAAAAACAAACATAGGCTCACCAAAACATGTCCTCAATCAATGAGGGCTTCAAGCTCCCCGGAGCTTGCTGAAACTTCAATGACTAAAATCCTGAAAATAAGTCTTCAAATGGCCTTGATAACAGTGCCAATGGATTCAGGACGTACAAAAACCCCTAGCTGGGCTTTTACGACACCTCAATCGGCCAAGAAATGAGGAAGATAGGCCTCCTGCCATTTTCCTCCTTCAAGTTTGCTGTCAGTGGTTCGCCAAAACGCACCCTTGTTGAATGAACCTGGCACACACGCAATATATAGCGTGAAAACCCAGCACCGACGCGTAACTGAAAAATTGTGCAAACTGTCAAACCGTTAGGGTGCGCCCAACCCCTAACCGTCAAACTCTCGGGCACATGGGTCTTCCATAAGACCTCGGACTAGTACAAGGAGCTTGGTTCCAAGAGCGAATAGATGGGCGACAAGTGGCGGGCGTGTGGTTGGTTGTAACCGTTTGAAAACCAAACTTGCGCACGCGCCCTCCATATGGTAAGTGTAAGTCACATGGTTTAAACGTATGCGACCGGGGCCGGGGCTAAGCCCCAGCCCGGACGCGCCCAAAACCACATTTCAATGCAATTTATTTACAATTAAAACCATATATTAAACAAAGACCAACGCATGGGCTATTGGTAGCCCGTGCCGTGTGAAGGCGCTCCACCATGCGGGAGGTCCGGGGTTCGATCCCCATAGACTCCATAAAATTTTGAAACAATAACCAAAGCCAATAACGGGGTGCCATGTGGCAGCCCATGACTGGGCCACGTGGCACCATAACATTTGCCAAGAAATTGCCACGTGTCGTCAACTGATTCGACCACAACTGCCAATATGAAAATGAAACGTCACCTACCACGTCAGCATGTACGTTCAATCCACGTCAGTGTACGGTCATGCCACGTCAGCATCCGTACGTACTGTACGGACTGCACAGTCAACATCCATTTTTTTCCCTGTTTGACGATTCAGACAGATCACGATATCTCTCGCTCCCGATGTCCGTTTGAGACGAAACGAGTTGCGATGGGTTCACAACGACGAGGCCTACGCTCACGTTTGTTTTGAGGCAATTTAGAGAACGTTTATTTTTGAGCTAAAATTTGACCCCTGGTCCAGATTTTGATCACCCACTCATCTATATTTATGCTCATGATTATTATGTGCTCAACTTGTCTTTGTGGTATTACATGATTAAGCACATGGGGATATACCTTGATGAAATAATGGATAGGTGGTTGCACTAGTTGTATGTATTATCTTGACATCATCTATCACCCAATCTTCAAGGCCCCAAGGCCCTAGGTAAGTAGGTAGGTCATCCTAATTTATTTCATTTGCATATTGATTGCTCATGGTAGTTTAGTTGCATTTCATTTTTCTCTAGTTGCATTATTGATTTACATGTTTCTCTTTTCATCATATATATGAAAAATGCAAAAAAAAATATTTTATAAGATTAGTTGTTATTTTTAAAGTTTTGTATTTCTTTATATGGACAAAGGATGAGTGAGCCATCCTACACTTAATTGTTTGTTGTTTCAGTGTGTGTAGGAACAGGTCCACATGAAGATGTTGCGGTTCTCATGCACTCTACTATGAGCACATGTCCCCAAGTAGGAGCGAGATGATGTATCGAGGCCCTCAGGTTGCAGACATGGAGTAGCGAGAGACAACTTGACCACCACTGTCCACTTGCACAGACATAGACCCACATCACCATCCCAGTTCCAAGTTCATCATGAGGGTATCCCCCACACCACTTGATTTCTAGAAGACATTGGGTCTTGCTACGTGAGATACAAGTCAGGTGTTATGGTGAGTTCCATTTCAATATTTGAGGCATTTGAGTTTGTTGCATTTTAAATTGCTTTTGATTATATTTGCTTGGAAATTATGCTCTTTGCCCCATTTCACTTTGGTGGTTGACATTGTGCCCTAGTAAGTGGCTCACCCTTAGGAATAGGTTTTCTACTGGGAGGTCATCTTGACGAGTCATCGTGCCATTCTTGAACATATTTGTCACTTTCCACTCTTGATCCCTTCATATCCTTACCTTTTGGTATTTTTGGGTGTACTGACCCAAGAAGGGATTGTCCCTCATTTCACGGGAAGAAGGGGATGAAGGCCCAAAGGCTTATAGTTGGAAAAATATAAAATCAAAATATGAACCTTCTTGATGCTCGCTCAAGGATCCCAAGGACAATGAAATGTCTCTCGTAAGAAAATAATGGGGCCTGTTAAAAATAATTAATGCAAAACGCCAACCAAGATAGAGCATGTGTGGGCACTGTTTTTCATTCTTAGGTAGAAGCCCCACACATGAATTCTGTTATCACTCCAAGAAACCCTTTGTGGTTGCAGACCAAAGGTGCTTGTTAACTTAATAAATGAATGCTTTTGTATTTTGTAAAGGTGGATCAATGGGATAACTCAATTCAACTCATGACATTCAGACATCAAAATGGTAAACAAATAGACAATGCTCTCCAAGATTGGTTAAACAGTAAAATAGCTTTCAGTGGATGAAGAAAAGATTGTTCATAAACCAGTGCAAGGCAGGGTCTAATAAACAACTAAAGGAACTGATTATAATGTCATGAACCAAACAATAGGATAACAACTATTCAAGGTTTGACAA
>ML809558.1:91353-106146 GCA_009831015.1 Picea engelmannii | reverse complement strand
AACAAAAGGCAATAAATGGGTTTGGAAAAAAGTTGCATTGAAAACAAAGGTGCAACACACCCTCTATAAAGGCACCCATAAATGAGATATTACAGTCCCTTGTATTTCATGAACCCCATGCCCAAGAGTCTTTCCCCCATCCATGTCACTTTGTCTGCATATCTTGGAGAGGGGTCAACTTGGGAAACACTCCTAAACACGAGGTGCGATTCACTTAATAGGTCACTTGTCAACCTTCCCATTCCTAAACTTGGAAAATTGCATAGGGTTTTTGAGCACTTGTTTATTTTTATGAGGTGGTTCGGATGTACATGCTTGGATGGATATTTTATTTTATTGATTTACTTATCATGATGCATTTGACTGAGATCCTTGGAGGGCGCATTCATTGTCTTTGCATGACCTAGTTGGTGGACAAATTTGGAACAACAAGCCTAGATTGGGATTCTTTGGGGGCTTGAATCCCATAGGTTGGATACCATAGCATGCACACTGGATGGTGATTCTAGCCTTTGGAGGTCTGAGGAGATACCATGGAGGACATAACCCAACTCTTAGCCAACCTAACGATTTTTTCTTGAGGCTAAAACATCACTTTTGAGGAGGTTGACATCACCCTAGGGATAGGTCTTGTGGTGGTGGTGTTTTGGTTTGACACTTACCATATTTGGATGAGAGGGGAATCTTGAGGACACTATCACTTGAGAGGGAGGCCTTTGGAGGCCCAACGTTTCATCTCCAAGCTCAATTTTCTAAAGGTTCCAAAACGTTTCCCTAAAGGGGTGACAACATGCTTCTTTAGGGTTTCTTATGTGCATTTTAGGGTTAAATTTGAATTTTGTATTGTAAAGGGGCAAAGTAGGGCATCAATTGGGTTTAGCATGAGTGGTTTGAGATGAAGGGTGTTTTCCCTCCCACCCAGGTTCAATTCCCGCAAGTGACATGTTGAGCTCTTAAATGAGCAAGCTATTGAAAAAGCCTTAGATTTCTACAAAATCTGGTTTACCTCGTATACCATCCTCAAAATGAGGGGAAGTGTCTGATGGGTTTCCGTAGGCTCTATTCCAAAGTAAAAAAAAAAAAAAAGGAAAAGTAAGGGTCGTTGTCCCCTTACTTTGTGGTTTACCCTAAAATTAAGTGGACAAACACTTGTAGTACGATTTGTATCAATAAATATTATTTTATTTCATTTTTACATCACAACTCTTCCATCCTGGAGAGGATTCTTGGCTGAAATTTGTGACCTACTTGGGAAATTTTGTCTATCTCTTGCTATGGTTTGATTTTGTTATTGGATGAATAAGTAAGACACTATCTTTCTTGGAGGCTTTTTCTTGCTTTTGTGGTTGATTTTCTTTGTTAAAATGAGTTTATCTTGTTAATGCTTGGACTAGGTAACATATATTTCAGGTTATTTCTTATTTTATTGGTCACAAGGTTAATTTGCTAAGATTTTGGGGAGTATAAGGGCATAAAACCCCATTAATCCCATCATATTTGTCTTGGAATAATTTGTTGCATAAAGGAATACTAGGAGGAGAAAAAGGGTTTACACCCTCCTAGGGTTTTCCTTAGCTAGTCTTGCTTGCCTTGGGGAGTAAAAGGGCTTACAACCCCAAGGAAGTAGCACAAATATCTATTTTTTTTTTAAAAGACTCCATAACCCAATAGTTAAAGGCACTAATCTCTTGCATTGGAGAAATAAAATCATTGCATTGGGATACATGGAATTACGAGATATCGAAATTGTTTAAGTTGGAATCTTTTCTACATGTTATAAGATTTCTTGTGACCTAAGGGCGCCCTATTTTAGCCAAGGATTTCATTGTTGCAATGAAATTAATGCTACATCCATTAGGGCTACAAAAAACTTAACTTTCTTTCATCATTTACTCACTTTTCAACCCTGGAAATCAACTTCTAAACCTAGATTAGTGTTCTACTGGTTATGGGATATATTTTTGATGGTTTACTTGTTGATTTTATGGTTGGAATTTTCTTATATAGAAATTATTTTCTACAACCATAAGGCTTCCCAAACAATTTTCTGATAATTTCATTTGGCAACTGTAATTTACCGTCAAAGTTCATGCTTAAGTATTGGAAAGTTATCTATTGTTTTAGTACTTCATTGTCCAATAATTATTTGAAAATTTTGATGGTTAAATATGCAGTAACTAGTTGTTTTACTTGCTGATATATATTTCTTTTGACTACTGCAAATAGGGACAACACGCTTAACGTTCTTGTCCATTGGATTTTTTAAACTTGTATCTTGTCTTTTCTTGTGTCTCGGGTAGGTACAACCATGTTCCGCAGGTACTCAAACACTTGGAAACCATAAACCACCTTCGAAGCTCATTGTCAAACTACTCTCCACTTATCAACTTGACCTATAGGGGAATCTCTTCATAAGTATCACTTTCCATCTCACATTCCCCCTAGGGTCACTTGGGACTCCCCCTTGTGTCAGATTCTTCCTTCATAGAAGTGAGGGAGGGTTTATCTTAGGTGACAATGATTAAACTCTCCCACCGTTATCGCAATCCAGTGGATTGGGTCAGGCTTTTCCAAACCTACAATTTGCATGATAACAAGGACATTTCTCAATGCATTTATCATGGAGTCATCTACATATCCATTCGAAATATTCATCACGGTTTTATGACCTTCCATGATTTTAGGTTTCTCCTGTTGTGTCTTGTACAACTACACAAATTTCTATTGAGTTTTTCCTTGGCAGCTTGGGCAGTGCTTGATGCATTGAAGGTGGCACACTAGACAAAATTAAACAACTTCAAATGCAGGTTGAACGACTTCCTTGAAAATATGTCCAAATATTCCTAATTTTACCACATTTTAGCGCCATGTTATACTCAGTAAATTCATTCTCGTTCCATCTACTCTTGTTCTTCTAATGCCCCCATAAGCTAGTGCCATGCTAAACCTAAGAACCATTTTATATCTTCGAAACCTTGACTTAGTACTCTTTGATGCAAGTTCTCATGAAGCTTTTATGGATAATTACAAAGACCACATAAGCTTAAAAATACTAATTTATTTTTTTTATTATCAAACACATAAATACAATGAATTAAATAAGAGAAACTCCCATTGATTCAAAGTATGAATATCCAGTCGTTTAAAAACAAGAAAAGCCATGAGGTTGCTAGTCCTTGCCTATAGTGAAATAATTTCTTTGTAACAAGATTTATACATTGCTTTATAGGGTTGGAGAAATGAATTCAATGGAATTTATGAACAAGGTGATGAAATTATGGCAAACTAAGTAAGAATTATTGGAAAACCAACTAAACATGCCTAGAATAATGGCGGTAACTCCTAGGTAAGTTAGGAATTAGTTGAGGTCATAAGTGAGTCATAAATATTATGTCTAATATAGCTTTCAACAATAAAATGGGTTCACACAAACAACCTATGGGTGGCCTTTGTCCAATAACCATAACCAAACTGATTGTTGATGCAGGTTGTCTAAACTAGTCAAAGAGTTAAAGGCATATTCCAACACCTTGGACATCTCCTCATGTCTTGTTGACGATATGCATAGTTGTAGAGGTTAATGAGCTAGTATATGAACTATCAAATGTGTGTGAATTGGAGATAGGCGAATGAGAAAGTATATGAACTAAAAAATATGTGTGCAATGGGAATAGAAATACCCTAAATCGTAACATGTGGAGTGTCGAATGCATATCTATCTTATTCTTCTCATGTCCCTATCACAAATGTTAACCATGAAATCATACACGCACCTCATTGTAGACATTGTTGCCCACCAAGTTGCACTAGGATGGACTTGCAGTTGAGCTGCCAAAGTTGAACAAGCAATTGTTCAAATCCAGAGTTCAGAAGTCCAGCTGGTCATTGTGGCCCCTCTTTTTCTTCTTCTTCTCTATACCACATTTCCATCCCCCCATGGGGAATTGTAATAAGATGTATCTAGCATAATGAATTTGTAAAAATATTAGCCTTCTAAGACTTAATCATGAGTGCATAACTGTAGAGTGTTTTTTTCACTCATTAATTATTTCTTGCTTGAATTAATTTTTAAACGAGTTATAATTTTTAAATTTTTTCACTCATTTTCTCCAAAGCTGGAGTGTGTACTATTGGTTAGGCATTATATTGGTCATATAATTCTAGTGTCTAATGTATATTACCATGCTAGTCATCATTTTTGAATCATATGGAAATTGCGCTAAGTCCCCCCTAGGATTTTTTAATGTTTTCAGTCAATACAAAATTTCCCGCAAAACATGATAATTTAATTCTAAATAAGTCATAAGTTAGGAAAGTGGTACTAGGAGACATTATATGCCTTGTGGGTATTTTTTTTCACACTAACAATAGCTACTTTACCTAAGTAACACCTTTTTGAGGGTAAATAGTGATTATTTAATAACTTAAAGCTATTTTCTCTCAAAAAAGTCAAATAAAGACAAAATAAAGACACAAATTAGCAAGTGCTATTTTTGAGGAAACATGTTTCCAACATGTTTTTAGTTAACTCTTCCTCTCTCTCACTTGATATTCACTTAAGGGGAGTTAGCATGAGTTAAGTGGTGAGTTGATGGAGTGATGTGTCATTGGGAGGAGATCCCAAGAAAAGGGGCACACCTCCTCCTCTTGTATGGCGCACTTGGAGTAGTGGGTGTCAACCCCAATGAGGTTACCACCCACTTTTGGCAATGCAACAAACTATCACTCTCTTACCCACTCACATGTCACACCCTCTTGAGATTAGTTGAGAGGTGGCAGCCCATGCCTCACACTTGTCTCATCTATCTCCTCCATGTGGTGCCCCCCCCTCTCTTGAGCACTTCACCCTTTGATCTATTTATACAAGCACTCTCTCCTCATTCAAACTAGTTGGAGCCTGGGAGAAATGCTTGTGGTTTTAACACCATTGTACCATCTTTTCATTTGTAATAAAAGGCTTCAGAGGCTAGATTGGTGTAATTCTCTCAATTTGTGGATGTTAATTGTCAATGTGCCGAATTTGTGAGGTGATGTTTTGATTACTTGCTTTCAATTGTTAAGGTAGAAATGATCTAATAAAATTGTTTGTCTTTTTAGATCTCTCTATATTACTTTGAATAAGAAGATTTATTAATATATTTTGAATTCTTAAATCTTGTCTTTTCTTCACATATGTGGTTAAAAATTTGTATGTTAATTTAGTTTAATTGCATGCTATCTAGATTTCATATGTAAGAAAATCTTCTTTCCTTTTGGTTACTTCATTGCATGCATGTGTTTAGATTTGAAACTTCATTTAAATCTTTAATATCCAAATTTTCATGCATAAGATAAGTTATATCTACTTTTATGCTCTCAAAGTTTCATTTCAAGGATAGATCTAACATTGGAAAAGTCTACTTTTAGCATTCTTCTTTCTTCAAATTTTAAAAGGATAGAGGTAGTTCTTTTTCTATGGACTTTAGATCTAAATTTGGAAATTTTAGTGCCTCTTTAATTTCTGTCCAAAAACAACAAACAAATTCATTAAGAAAGCTTGCTTTCTTGATCTATTGCTTTTATAGTTTGTAGCTTTTTACTTGGAATAATTTTGTACATTTCTAACATATTTTGAAGGGTCCTCCAATACATTTTTTGGAATCTTTCCCCCCCATTAAGTTGTTGTATTTTGCATGTTTTTGGACAACCAAGGGGAGACTCTTCCGTATTTTGGTGAAATCAGAGCATTCAGGACCCCTAGGAGCACCCCATTCATCAATAAAAACTTCTCAAACCTTGTAAAGACTTGTGATCCCACTAATTAATGATCACAAGTCACTTCAAAAAATATCATTGTAATCTCATTAATAAAATCATTGGGCCACATAGTCCCCACTCTTCATCCCCCCTAGGGGGAACGATGTCTATGTGTGATTGTTCATTTTGGCTCATTTTTGCTTCAGTTTACAATTCTCACCTAAAGGAAAGCTAAAATTAACCATAAATTTATCACAAGCACCACAAAAAATTTAGAGTAGGTTTGAATTTCTTAGATTAGTGTAGTTATATTTCAATTTCTTAGATTAGTTTCAACTTCAACATTTACTTTCAGTTTTTCAAAGTTGGCAAAAAAACCTATCCCCTCAACTCCGCCTAGTATTGTTCCTGACCCTTCCTCTGTGATCTTAGTCTAGATCTCTGGAAGTAAACTCATACAGAACCGTGGTTGGTCAATGTGGAGTAGTTTTAATAAGAAAATCTTTAAGTTTCTATTGCTTGATTGGAAACGCAAGAGAGATTTGTGTGAAGTCAGATGGGCCCTCTCAGGACATAGTCCTCCCCGTGTTGGACATTCGACAATATTTTGAGCTACTATGTGAAGTTAGAGGGATATCCTCCTTGTTGGACATCCACATAGTTCAACCTTCAATATGAGGGATAAACTCTTAGAGGCCAAATCTAGATTAGATTTATTTTCTTGTACCACTTTGCACACATATCACATAGTGAATTGCACTCACAATAGTCACTCCACCTAAACAACTCTTAGTAAAATTTTACAAGACCACTTGCAATACTCTTCTTCATTAAAAACATCATTTTACTATTGGCATTGGTCTCACTACATTTACATTTCAAGCCTTTTACTTCAAGCATTTACATTTCAAACATTTCCTTTATCTTAAAGTAATTTATTTATGAATGCATCTCATTTGCTCACATGTTATTGAATGTATCCTTTGATAGTGAATGAATCATATATGTTGTTAGATTAGATTGTTATATTGTTCTTACTTTTAATAAACTCCTAGACTTCATTTCTTGTATTTAGCTTAGTTCAAGCCTTATTTTATTTTCTTTATGGATTACCCCCCTCGGCTTTGCTAGGAGTTGTCCTAGATGAAGGAGTTGAGGATTAGGTGCCAACACCTTGAATCAATACTTTCCCCCAAGGAGACATCCAGTGGATTGAATATTTATTTCATGCTACCCGAGGTGTGTATAAAGGCGACAACATTTTTTGGCTCCATTTTCGGGGATGAATCTTTCTATTCATGGAATACGAATTTTTGTTTTCCTTTTTTTTTTTTTCTTTGTTTGATTTTTTTTGTAAAGTCAAAACAAACTTGATCATCTAGTGACTCCACTTCAAAATAATTTGACAAATTATTCTACAAGAAGGAACTCACAAGTTTGGTTGATTTCATCCTTGAACTTGAAAATGTTTATAGGAGGAGGTTAACCAAACTTTCTTCTCGTAGGATCCTTGATAATCTGAGGTCTGAGTCAATATATGATTTTCATTCTTAATGTCATAATAAATGGATGATTTTTATAATCCTATTTATTTTTCATAAATGGTCATCCTCATGAACTTCCTAAAGAAGCTATTGAAAACTTGCTTGCGTTTTATAATGTTGATAATGCTAATTTTCACATCAAAGCCTTTTGGCGGTGTATTAATAAGTGGTGTGATATAGATATTCATGAGGATGTTCTAAGGAAATAGTTTGTCTTGTCTCTTGAGGAAGATGCTTATGATTGGTTTCATGATTCAAATGATTATAAGTTTAAAAGCATACATGGGATGATACATGCCTTTTAAAAGAGATGGGGAGATAGACAAGAAGATTGTCATTGGTTAGATGCTCTGGATTCCATTAAAAAAGAAGAAAATGAGACCATGAATGAGTTCAACAAACACTTTAATGATTTGATCCATGATCTCTGAGATTCCATTAGACATCCAAACGATGCTATCCTCATCTACTATACGGGATCTTTCAATGATGACATGTATTATCAAATTAGAGACAAAGAGCCATATTTCCTTAAGGAGGCTCAAGCCCAAGCCCGCAAAATCGAGTCAAACATGAAAGCTTCAGGAAGATGTGATCTACCTGAATTTACCATGGGCGAAACTTCAAAGACAAATAAACTAGAAAATAAAGCAGTCCGCACAGAAAATAATGAACCTTCTACTGTCCCCTTGGAGGAATCAACGTAAATGATCAATATTATGGAATCCAACCACGCCAACCAATTAATCATCATGTAAAATCACTTGATCCAAGAAGAAAAATCAAGTATAAATGATTTTCAACCTTGGAAAAGTGACACATGGTAGAAGAATGATCTTTACCAAGATCAAAGGTTTCCAAGTTAGATGGAAATTTCTAGTATGGATAAGCAAACAAATCCTCCTTTTTGTATAATATGAAAAGATTTCCATGAAGAACCCACTTTCTAGAAGATGAATGAGGAAGAGCTCCCAGAGGTAGATAATGCAGTATGGTCTGATTTCTTAGCACCCGTTAAGGAAAATGCTTCAACAATTTTGATATCAAATTTTCATCCTTTAAATGAATTGATAGATAGTTAGGATACAATGAGAGAAAATTGCAGTCTATCAATTCCATATCATTACGAGCAGTGGTTGACCTTCCATGATGACAATCATATTCAGAAATTCATAAAAATTTTACAATATTTTTCAGACTTTGAAGTTTGTTTGAATGAAGAAGGACACATGTTTCTTGAGTGGTCTAATCTCAAGAAAAAATCTAAGTTGATAAAACTTGGAAAATGATCTTCAACAAGTCATCCCGGATATGGACTTTTCATACATATAAGGCCTTACTTCATCCATGACATGTCTGGTCCATATGTTTTCCACTTTAACCAGTTGGACATTGAAAAGGTTAAATCTACCAATGAGTGGGAAACTCTTCAAATTGCTCCTCAACGATGATATATGATGCCCAAGGGGAATCTATTGTAAAAATAAATATCTCTAACCCTTCTTCCTTGTCTTTCATTTTCATTTTTTCAACATTTAATTTTTTTCTATTATTAGTGTAACTCGTATTTTAATTGATGGTTTCTATATAAATGTGTGACTGATGTTATCTTGGAGAGACTTGTTGTTATGATGCAGATCATAGATTCTAGATTCTCCCATGCTCTCCTTTTTTCTAAAAAGATCAAGCACACATCCCCATATGGAGCCTATGTTACCAACCAAGTTTCAGTAGGATGGAATTGCAGTTGAGCCACCAAAGTTGAACAAGTAATTGCTCAAATCCAGAGTTCAAAAGTCCAACCGGCCATCATGGCCCCTCTTTTTCTTCTTCTTCTATATGCCGCATTTCCATCCCCCTTTTGGTTACTTCATTGCATGCATGTGTTTAGATTTGAAACTTCATTTAAATATTTAATATCTAACTTTGCATGCATAAGATAAGTTATATCTACTTTTATTCTCTCAAAGTTTCATTTCAAGGATAGATCTAGCATAGGAAAAGTCTACTTTTAGCATGCTTCTTTATTCAAATTTTAAAAGGCTAGAAGTAGTTCTTTTTCTAAGGACTTGAAATCTAAATTTGGAAATTTTAGTGTCTCTTTGCTTGTTTTCCGAAAACAACAAACAAATTCATTAAGAAATCTTGTGATTTAGCTTGCTTTCTTGATCTATTGCTAGCATAGTTTGTAGCTTTTTACTTGGAATAATTTTGTACATTTCTAACATATTTTGTAGGGTCCTCCAATACCTTTTTGGGAATATTCCCCCACATTAACTTTTTGTTTTTTGCAGGTTTGCGGACAAATAAGGGGAGAATCTGTTGGATTTTGGTAGAATCAGAGCATCCAGGACCCCCAGGAGCATCCCATTCATTAATAAAGAATCCTCAGACCTTGTAAAGACTTGTGACCCCCCTAATGAATGATCAAAATTCACTCCAAAAAATACCATTGTAGTATCATTAATAAAATCAGTGGG
Source organism: Picea engelmannii (assembly GCA_009831015.1). Classification (NCBI taxonomy): domain Eukaryota; kingdom Viridiplantae; phylum Streptophyta; class Pinopsida; order Pinales; family Pinaceae; genus Picea; species Picea engelmannii. The sequence continues at coordinate 96,386 of ML809558.1, read as the reverse complement.
CCACATAGTCCCCACTCTTCATCCCTCCAAGGGGGAACAATGTATTTGTGCGATTGTTCATTTTGGCTTATTTTTGCTTCAGTTTACAATTCTCACCTAAAGGAAAGCTAAAATTAACCATAAAATTTATCACAAGCACTGCAAAACATTTAGAGTAGGTTTCAATTTATTAGATTAATGTAGTTAGATTAGTTTCAATTTCAACATTTACTTTCAATTTTTCAAAGTTGGAAAAAAACCCATCCCCTCAACTCCCCCTAGTGTTGTTCCTGGTGCTTCATCTATGATCTTAATCTCGATCTCTGGAAGTAAGCTCATATAGAACCAAGGCTGGTCAGTGTGGAACACTTTTAATAGGAAAATATTTAAGTTGTTGTTGCTTGATTGGAAACACAAGAGAGATTGTGTGCAAATTCAGATGGGCCCTCTCAGGACATAGTCCTCCATGTGTTGAAAATCCGACAATATTTTGAGCTAATGTGTGAAGTCATAGGGATATCCTCCCCGTTGGACATCCACATAGTTCAACCTCCAATCTGAGGGATAACCTCTTAGAGGCCAAATATAGATTAGATTTGTTTTCTTGTACCACTTTGTACACAATATCATATAGTGACTTGCACTAACAACAATCACTCCACCTAAACAACTCTTGATAAAATTTTACAAGAACACTTGCAATACTCTTCTTTAGCAGCATCATTTTACTATTGGCACTAGTCTCACTACAATTACATTTCAAGCCTTTTACTTCAAGCATTTACATTTCAAGCATTTCCTTTATCTTGAAGTAATTTATTTATGAATGCATCTCATTCCCTTACATGTTATTGAATGTGTCCTTTGATAGTGAATGAATCATATATGCTGCTAGATTAGATTATTAGATTGTTCTTGCTTTTAAGAAACTCCTAGACTTCATTTCTTGTATTTATCTTAGTTCAAGTCTTAGATTAATTTCTTTAGGGACTACCCCCCTTGGCTTCGCTAGGAGTTGGCCTAGACGAAGTTGTTGAAGATAAGGTGACAATACCTTGACTCAAGAATCACCCCCAAGGACACACTCAGTGGATTGCATATTTCTTCCATGTTACATGAGGTTTGTATAAAGGCGACAACAAACATGTTATATAGAATGCCATGCATCTCAATCATTGTTGACACAATATTTTTTTTCGAAAGTAGTTCAATGGTCCCTTGAGCATATCCTCCAAGTGGTTGCATTGAATTTCCCTTTGAGATTAAGTCAAGCTTGGTAGACCCAACATGAAATAGAGACTCTAAAATGGAAACTAAACTTGCAATTACTATCTAGTAATCCTTCCGAGAAAACAATTGGTATAATGCATGGATTCAATAGTAGTAACATCGATTGTAATGGCTAACTAGAATCTACAACACCATAATACAAGCTAGATACAATCAAATACTAAAACCCCTTATTAATGAAAGGACATATCGCGATATGGAGATAGACTATTTTCTATCATTGCTTATGCTCCTTCTCAAAGGGACAAACAAAATCAACATGGTCCTAGTGTCACCACAATGTAGGTGCTAGTTCAATCTTGAAACATTCTTCTTCATTATCAGTGATGACCTTAAAACTAGTTTATGGTTTTCTTGTGTATTGGAAGATTTATATACTCTTGTTGTTTTAGATGGTATTGGTGGGTCTTCAATGTGATCCATTCTAGCTAATTGGTTTCGTATGATTCATCATAACAAGGAATTTTGGATATTATTGGGTTGTTATATGCTAAGGGGAAAAGCTATTATGAACAATAATGGAATATGAAGCTTTAGATGATGACACATTTGTGCTAGGGTTCATGCAACCTCAACTTCATTAAATTTGGATTCATTCTAGTCTAAGTCCCTTCGAAGATAGGCTAACATCAAGCTTTCTAAAGTTTAAAATCGGGGTTTCTAAAGTGAAAAAACCATTGTCAAAAGTGCCAATATTGGATTCTAAAATTTCACTTTTGGATTCAATATTGACACTTTTGGAATTGGGTTTTGCAACTTTGGAATCTGATATTGGCACTTTCAGAACCTGATTTTGCACCTTTAAAATCTATATTGGCACTTTCAAAAATTAACTTTGCACATTTGGAATCCAATATTGGCACTTTAGGAATCTGATTTTGCATTTTACAAACTCCAATTTCATAGTTAATCTTCAGTCACATTTAATATATATTATTCATAGCTTTTAAAGTTGCGTATAGATCATCTAAAAGTACTACTAAATTAATCAAACATAACTTAATATATTAAAATATAAAGATCTTACTGACTACAAAAACATTGTCACACATAAAAAATATTAAGAAAAGTAACTAATTACATTATTTGACAAAATAGTTTCAAGTTTTGATAATAGATCTCACATCATTAACACCAATTAGGTGTAGCCAACAAGGCCACAATCGATTTAACATGTTTGTTTCATTCACATCATCACAATCATGATGTCACAATCATATTGTATTAGTATAACTTTAAACTACTCCATTTTCAATCATGTTTTGTCAAATAAAAATGACAAACTTATTCACATTGTTTTATTGTGCAAAGGTCTATAACTAACCTCAAATATACCAAGGCATAGTTCAAAGAATTTTCTAAACCACGGGAGCATAAACTTTGTACTTGTATCAATACCTAAATTTCTTGGTAATGACTTGTTTTATACTAATATTTTATGAATTGCATGTAACAAGACTCATTCATATCAAATATTTTTTATTTAATAATCTTGTATCTACAAGCAAAGAAATACAACACACAATTTGGTTAATATTGCTATTTGTATATTGGAAAATTATTTAGTTATTACAAATGATATGCAATTTTCAAAAACATCATCGCTTACATATCGTTCATATTTTCTTTCCAAATTATAACCAATTACTAAAAAAAATACAATTATCATCAAAATACACAATTTTTTGTTTATATCTCTTTCATATGAGCCATTAAATGTGCAAGTTGATCACAATTTAAAGTAATTCTCCTAGCCATAGTCTTCTAAATATGAATATTTTTAACCAACACCTCATTTTTGGACGAGATCCCAGAGGATTCAAAAAAGAACACAACTTTGTTTTTATATTACTAACTCTTTCATTTGAACCATTAAATGTCCAACTTGATGGAAATTTCAAACAATTTGTCTTGCTATTGTCTTTTGAATGGTGTTGATGTTCATCTATAAACAATTTTTTTTTTTTTTTTTTTATCTATCTGCATATTCGACAAATACATCTTTGAACGGTTTCTAGTAAATATGTAGTACTCCTCCAATATACACATACATTGGTGAATGCTACAAAATATGTATACATTATTGGTGACCCCAAATAAATAAGAACTTTTCATCCTTCAACCATTCAAATTTACTCATGAAGTATTTTTGTTTTATTTCCATGCAATCTAAAAATGCAAACCACAAAGCAATATAAAAAAACTCTCGTGCAACATTGATGATAGAAAAACTAAACATTCATGCATAATAATGGTAATAATCATGCATAAACACATATTATTTGTAGTTTGGTCTTTTTTTGGTAAAAGACCTGAACTCCAAACAACAATCCCTCCACTCCCAATATATATAAAAAAAACATGTATAAACAATTAAACTAAAAATAATTATTCATAATGATTTGACACAACAAAATATATAATTAATGTAAATAACATTTGCTTCTATAAATATGTGATGTTTGAAGTCTATCACATGTTTCGTTCACCAAAAAGAGATAGGAAAGGTTGTGATATCATATGTTGGATTTATATTAATGAGATGTTGCTAGAGTCTAACAACACAATTATTTTTCGTCTTTAGATGATATATTGTAAGGCTTCTCCATAATGCAATTTTCAAATGACTTTTCTTCTAATTCATCACCCTCCAAAACAACCATTGTTGTGTTGCTCTTAGAAAATCCATCTCACAATGTTTGCAAGTTTTTGACGTATTTACTTTCATTATCTTTAATACATTGGTTAACAAAAAAATAAATAATATGCTTCTCAATTTTTTTTCTTGCAATCCAACAAATTTCCTAGATAAAGCCTTCCTATCACTTTCACTTTCGGTTGATCAAATTCAAACTTGGAATTTGCTAACACATAATTCCTAGAAATCTAATGCATGTGGTCATCACTGATACAATTTTGACTTGTGATTAAAATCATTGTCTTGGTCAACACTTTCAAATACTTCTTTTCCCTTTTGGAAGACTTTCTGACTAAATATTTTTTTTTTCAATTATATTATCAACAACATATTATTATAGAATTAACCTGCAGAAAGAGAGGGTGTGTGCTATATATTACATAATATGATGCAGGAGAATCCTTCCTCCAAAATCAACTTGATTTGACTAGACCTAGGGGTCTTGAGTTTATTTGAATTTAATTGTTTAAAATTCCTATGTTTGAAGGAATTCTAGAAAACTTGTATTAGTTGTGGAATGAATTGTAATTGAGTTAGTTCTTGAGAGTTGTGAAGACTTAGAGATATGTTAGGGTTGGTTGTATCTCTATTGAGTTCATTGTGGATCTAGAATGAGGTTTTAGTGGATCTAGAGGTTCCTAGGGATTTGTATGAGGGTTTTTAGGATCTGAAACAAATTGCAATTTCATAATCCTTTCGTATTAAATTTGCAAGCCTACGGGCATGAGAGGGGTTACCAATTGAATGTAGAATCAGGCCTAGAGAGTGAGGAAATGAGAAAGGCCATTAGAAGAAAAGGCCTTATGTAAATTCTATGTACGATGGAATAGTAAAATCACTCTATTTCGAGTGATTATGGAATTGTGTGTTTGAGACCTTTGTGCATGGTTGGGTGTGAAATCTATACAATATTGAGTGTTTGCAGGTCCTAACCTTAGAACGGTGAGAACTCCCCATTATTATGCATGTGCAGGTTCCATAATTGTAATAGAGTGTTTAATGCAGGTCAGATCGAAATCGACCATTGATCATCAGAGAGATCGATGCAACCAAGGTGAGAATGGGA
>ML809558.1:80405-90731 GCA_009831015.1 Picea engelmannii | reverse complement strand
AGATCTGTTTCGAAGTCGAATATATAAATGAATGAGGAGAAGACACATGTCAGGTCACCATAGTGACACATGGAGGTTGATAGACCCCAGACGTGGTGTCAACGAATGAGGAGTAGATACATGGCAGTGATGTGGATGAATAATAAAGAGACACATGGATGAGTAGGAAAGGGACATGTGGCATCCATGTGGTGAAGCAATAACATAGTGGAAGCATGAAGGTGATCTGTGACCGTTAGATACCAATAGATCAATGGTCTAGAGGCTCTAGGTACTCATAGTCTGATAGATAAGAGGAAGACCGTCAGAGTGGACAGTTCAAAACGGTTGAGCCAAGGGATTTCGACAACATAAATCCAAACAAAGGAAGTGACAATATATCCATATCTTCCATCGGGATGCATACGGTGATGAGATCAACCTTCCGATCGAGAGACGATCAACGATGAGGAGGGAAAGCTAGAAGACTCTGACGAGAGATCTGGATTGCCCTTTCTGTGATGATCAACGGTGGAAAACAAAGAGCGAAAAAAGTTCTGATAGGATTATGGGAGAATTAAGCCTTGGTAGCGCAAACGTGTGGTCACAACGCAAAGTATTATGGTGGTGAGACCCAAGATGAAAGGAGCCGATGGGTGGAATTGTCCCATGGATTTAGTGTGTGGTTAATTCCAAGGTTTTATGAAGAATGTGATTAGTTTTGGAGTGTTGGTGGATTGGCACGTATGATAGAGAATTAAAAGCTATGTTGGAGGATAATTTGGGCCCACGCAGTTAAATTGAGAACAATTCAAGATCCTTGAGTTGAGCAGAAATTCACATTCAAAATTCAACATACTGTGGGTAAGGCCGGGAGGTCATCATTTTTGGTATCAGAGCAGGAAATTTAATTTTTTCTGTGTATTGATTCCAGATGGAATACCTTAAATGAACATAGTTCATTTTTGGTATCAGAGTGAATTAAATGCTCTTTGGAAATCTGTAAGGGGTACACAGTAAAGGATAAGTTCAACAAAGAAATTGTAGATAGCAGATTGTAGTCAACAGAGAATATGAGAATATTCTAAAGGGAGCATGCACATAGGAGTACATGAGAATATTGCATAGGCATTGTGACAGGGAGTTGTCCATTCAAGTGCATTGAGTGTGGAGGATAAGATCTCATGGATAGATCTTACAAGTAATGTTTGGTATTTAAATTTAACTCTGGTTATGAAGATCTATATTTGCAGGTAGAAAAGAAGGATATGGTAGCAACCAACAACCAATATATCTGTGACAGAGAGCGAGCATAACTATTAAGTGAAGAATTTGTGGCAGAACCTTACAACAACATATGCTGTAATTACTTCCATCTGAGATTGGAAGTGATGAGAACAAGAGGCATTCTTAGAGAGTGTGAGTAGTTTTATAGCCAAAGAAGAGAAAGGAGTGCTCAGAAGGTTCCGGTGGAGAGGTCCTATAATACTATAAGGCCATAGCTCAGGGGAAGTTTGGTGATGTATTAGGTAGTAGGTAGACGAGACTTGCTATAGAGGCCTGATGCGACTCATAGTGGACTAGGATAAGTTCACAAAGGTAGAGGTAAAAATGAATACCGATGGTTGTTATCCCCATTTTGTGGGATAATTAAGGAGATGATGTCTTGAGGCCCTCAGGTTGTAGATATGGAGTTTTGAGAGACCACATGACTGGCAATGTCCACTTGCTCATACGAAATCCCGCTCTATCACCACATTCTGATCCATTGTGAGTGCATCCACCATACCATCTAGCTTCTGGAAGCCATATGGGTCTTGCTCCATGTGGTACAAGTCATGTATTGTGGAAAGTAATCACCCTAATATTTGAGGCATTTAAACAAATTTTATTTAAACTTCGTTTGATTATAGAACATATTCTTGGACATTATTCCTTTGACCCTGTTTCATCTTGGTGAGTGTGATAGATGTCCTAGTAAGTAGCCAACCTTTGGGAAAGGTTTGTGAATAGGGGTCCCTTAAGGGGTTATCATACCATTCCTTACCACAGTTACCACCTTCCTCTCATTACACTCCCATAATATTGTATTCTTTTAGGCCCTTTGAATTTAGTGACCCAAGAAGGGCATGAACCTCATTTCATGGGAAGAAGGGGCTGAAGGCCCAGAGGTATTACTATTGGCTAAAAAGATAAAATCCTAGATATAGACCTTCCAAATGCTTTGCCCATGGATCCCCGAGAAAGCAATGAAATGCTTCTCTGTAAGAAAAGGAGGACCTATAAAAATGAATGATAATGAATGATTAAGGGGTTAGTTGGAGGATGGGAGGTATTATCACAAGCCTAACTATAATGATCATGGGTATTTAGCGATATGACATTACCATCATCTGGTCACCAAGCCAGGGTAGTGGATCTCAGTTACAAAATTGAGAGAAAGGGGGTCTCATCATGAGCCAACCTTCTCATTTACGCGAGGTATTTGTGAATGACATTATCGTTATCTACACACCAAGCCAAGACAATGGCCTTCAACTTGTTCCTTAAAACATGAGAGAAATAAAAAATGAAAAGAAAATGGGCTTACAAAAAGTGCATTGTGAATGAAGGTGCCACACACCCTCTACAAAGGAACCCATAAATGAGATAATAAGATCCCTTGTATGTCATGAAAATCATCGACCTATGAAGTCTAAACCCCTTCCACCTCATAATCCACTACATAACCTTGAAAGGCCATCCTTGGGAGCATACCCTACTTGAGGGTTTTGGTCTAAGCAATAAGACCTTTATGACACCCCTCCCATACTTAAACTTGGTCAATTGTATAGGGTTTTTGAGAATTTGTTTAAATTGATGAGGTATTTTTGATGCACATGTTTAGGTGCCTTGCTTATTATATGTGGTTTACCCTTATCATTATATATTTGTCTTGATATATTTGGAGGGAATACCCTTTTGTTTTGCAGGACCTTGCTTGGTGGCCAATTTTGGGAGAACAAGCCTAGCTTGGACTTCCATGTGAAAAATAGCCCACAGGTTGGATGGTGTAGGCCCACACACTGGATCACAAAGATATGCCTTTGGAGGCTTACATGGCATCATGGAAGATCTTATCCATCCCCTAGTAACCTAACGACTTGCCTAGGAGAGACAAAGCATCATATTTTGAGGGTTGACATCATGCTTGAGGGGGTTTGATGGTGATGGAGTTATTGTACATTGACACTTGGCACATTTTGACTGTAGGAGTCATGGATTTACCCTAGCACATGACAAATAGGATCAAGGAGACCCAACAACCTCCATTCTCTTCTCTAACGACTTGTTCAAGGTGTCAAAACATCCCCTAAAGGGGTGACATCATCTTTTTTTTAGGGTTTCTATTGTGTTAAAGTAAAAATTAAATATTATTGATTCAAGGGGTAAGATAAGGGTTTTTCACCCCTTATATTATGTTTTACCCTTTCTAAGTGGACAAACTATCTTCTAATATTTTTGTATAAATAGAGATCATGTATATCTCATTTCATAACATAACTCTCCCATTGTGAGAAGTACTTGGCTGAAATTTTTGCTACTCTTGGTGATTATGGTGTTTTTATCTTGTGGAATGTATTTTGGTGAATGAACGAGGAGGAGTGATGCACACCTTCTAAAGGCTTACTCTCTTGGCTCTTGGATGAATGTTGCATGGTAACTAGGGTTTGATATCTCATTTTCTTGGATTAGGTAAGGAAAAATCTGCATATGCTAGTTATTTCTTGATTATTTTGGTTTTTTTTGGTGGAAACCCTAGGGAGGAGTATTTTAGATACACCCTCCATCATTGCTTCATCTCTTTGTTAAGGTTTTGAGTCTTTCTTTTTTGCAAGGGTTGCTAGGAGGAATACGAGTGTGTACACCCTCCTAGATTTACCCTAAGTTTGGTTGGCATACCATAGGGAGTAAGGGGTAAACCCCCCCAGGGTTTTTGTTGATCTAACTTGTTCTTTAAATATCCAATTCACCCAATTTTAAAGGCACCAATCTGAATATTTTGCATTGGAGAAATAAAATAGTTACATTGGGAAACATGATTTTTGGTCATTTTAACTTTTGGAAATTTGGGTTTTGTTTCTTGTGACTAGAGCACATTTCAACCACTAGGGTGTCCCCTCTAAAGGGTTAGTTATTTCAATTGTTACAAACATTCATATTCAGCCATTAGGGATGCACAAAACCTAACCTAACTTCTTCAATAACTCTCTAATCAATCACTAAAAATTGCTCAAAGTTTGCACACATATACTACTTGGCCTAGCACACTTTTTGGAAAAGTTTGGGGAGGTTTTAGTGGCTGATATTCTTGCTGTAATAATTTGTTTTTTACAGCCATAAGGCTGATTTATATTTCTGCATAAAGTGTTTACAAAAGACTTACCTTTTTATGCTAGTATCTTGGTCTTTGAATATTGAGTTTCACTAGTGTTTAGCTAGGTTATCTCTTGCATCTTTCACTTGATTTCTAACACTTGTTTAGCATCTTATTAAGCCATTTCATTGCTGATATATATTGTTACTAACAAATTCTATTAGGGACAACAATACTAACTTGCTTGTCCAATTGATTATATTTCATTGTATCTTGGTTTTCCTTGTGTCTCGGGTAGGTATTATCTCTTTGCAGGCCACTCAAAGATTTGGCAACCTCAATCAACCCTCAAGAATCATTACCAAGCTCAATTTTACATTTAACAACTTGACCTATAGGGGCATCCGTTCATACATCACTTTTTCTGTATCAATCCCACCTAGGTCACCGCGATTCCCCCCTCGAGGTGACTACCTCGCCTCTAAAATGATGGGAACACCTACCTAATGTGACAATGTAGGTTCTCTCTTAGTTACTGCCAATTGGTGGTTGGGTCAAGCTTTTCCAAACCTACAACTTGTGCAATACAAATGGTCAATATAGAGGCTTAGGAGGAAGCCACCGTAGAGGAAAGGAAGGTTCCAAAGAAAATGTCATAAAGAGGATGAGTCAAGAGGATATCGATAGAGAAATGGATGATTTAAGACTACAACTCAGTTACATTGGATATTTTCTACAAAATAAGGTCGAGGAAAACCAGAGACAAGGATGGAATCTAAAGAAGAGAGTTAAGTGGCCTGTTCTGAAATTGTTTGAGAGAAACCTGAGGAAAATATTAAGGAGCTCAAAGCACATGATGAGTAATTTAATGGGGAAAGAGAAACTTAGAGGAGCTGAGTTCGAGTAGAGGTCACTGTCAGAGGAGGAATTTCACTTTTGTGAACCAGAGCAAGGATCATTCCTTGAAGAAGATGATGGTGAAGATCAACATAATGATATGCTAAAAGAGAAGTCAAATGAGGCTAGCAAGCCTTATGTTTTTAAATTTGATAATTTGTGTACAGGTTGTGAAAGGGAAGAAATTGGATAGTCATCTGGAACTGTCATAAATACTGCTGAAGATGGAGATATGATTTTTAAAAGCATAAAAACAAAATAAAATCATAATTCTACTATGAAGGCAGATTAGATGTTATCTCATGAAGGTATCCAAGGAGTGGGATACACACAACTTGCAAATCAAATTCTTGAAAAAGTAGATGTTGATGGGAGTCTGATGAGGTGTTTAGACCATCACAAGAGGACGATGCCAGGAGAGGAAGATGAGAGGCCTTATGCTGCATTGGAGAAGAGAAAGATGATACTAGGAGCATCATCAGAGACTTCAAAGTCTCATAGTTTTACAACTGATCATTGGTTTGTGTTTGCAGGTGCTGAAGAAAGAAAATGAAAACATATTCATAATTATATCATAGAGAAGGACGAGACAATATTGTCTCATGAAGATGATCAATAGCTAAGTCACTTTTTATCAAGTAATGAATATATGGGGAATATTTTTGTTGCAACAGACAAAGAAGAGGATGAAGGACACCACTAAGACATAGTGCTTATTGGTTTTGATGAAGAGCTAAGGATGCTAGAGGGCTGGTTGATCAATACAAGGATTGATAAGGGATATTTCATAATTGAAAGAAAGAATCCTGAAAACATAATTCAATTTTCTTTAGAGGAGTTGAATATCTTAAATAATTTGAGATGAAGATATGAAGAATACATGCAACATCTAGTCAACAACAAAAACAACAAATTTTAGCAGTAAGTTTGCAGCAACATGTACCAGCCAGAGGATAGAATGGACATGGAGATTAAAGAAATCAGGATGTTGATTATGAATATGTTTCAGAGAAGGAATGCTGAGGAAAAATAGATAATCAACAGTAACAGAGCAAATGGAAGGTTGCAGATAGCAAGAAGGCAACAACAAGACAACAAGGCAAGCAAGCAGTAGTATAAAGTATGGGACCGAAGAGGAATTCAACTAATGGAACCATGATCAGGATATCATGAAAACTTTTTGTTCCTTGGTAGTCTTATGTAGGAGCATCCTGCCTCCAAAATTAACTTGGTTTGACTGGACCTAGGGGTCTTGAGTTTATTTGAATTTAATTGTTCAAAATTCCTATGTTTGAAGGAATTCTAGAAAAATTGTATTAGTTGTGGAATGCATTGTAATTGATTTAGTTCTCAAGAGTTGTGAGGACTTAGAGAGATCTTAGGGTTGGTGGTATCTATCTTGAGTTCATTGTGGATCTAGAATGTGGATTTAGTGGATCTAGAGGATACTAGGGACTTGTATGAGGGTTTTTAGGATCTAAAACAAAATGTAGTTTCAAAATCCTTTTGTATTAAATTTGTAAGCCTACGAGCATGACATGGGTGATATAGAATCAAAACTAGAGAGTGAGGAAATGAGAAAGGACATTAGAATAAAAGGCCTTATGCAAATTCTATGTACAATATGTGTACAATGGAATAGTAAAATCACTCTATTTCAAGTGATTCTGGAATTATTTGTTTCATACCTCTGTGCATGGTTGGCTTGTGTGAAATCTCTACAAGATTGAGTGTTTGTAGGTCCTAACCTAGAAACAGTGAGAAATCCCCCTTATTATGCTTGTACAGGTTCAAAAATTTTAATAAAATGTTTGGTGTAGGTCGGATCGAAATCGACCATTGATCATCAGAGAGATCGATGCAACCGAGTTGAGAACATGATGATTAAATTCATGGTTAAGCCGTAGGAAGATCATGGAGAGAATACTTAGTTTATTTTCATATGATAGGGATTGAAGGTTGAAACCATTCAAAGAAAAATGGAATAAACCACTTTGTAGGCGAGGAGGAACAATATCCATTCGATCGAGATCGATATCGATTGTGTCTGTCGATTATTATGCCTAGATTCCATGTTCTTGTGTTAAGAAGGAATGACTGAGATTAGATCTCAGGAATATATCTATACTGATCGATGGATAAAATCAATTAAGGACTCAAAGTTTGACGTGAAGAGTCTTAAACACTTTTGGAGTAGTGTATCAGAGTATATCAACTGATAAGTACCCTGATAGTAACAATATGATCGACGATACATATCGAGCGACATGAAATAGATCAATGATTGAGAACGGTCAAGGACTCGATATACGAAGAAATGACATAAAGGGTTTCATAATAGGGATTTCAGAGTGTCAAAATGTGGATAACCTCGATGAAGGAAAAGCGATCGGTGACCCAGATGGTTTCAGGATGATCCAGAAGAACATACCTATAGAATACGCGTGGTCGGAGTAGATACATTGGAGCCAATTAATTGAAGAGACTCCAATAGGGTAAAAATAACGAATGGATGATATCTGTTCAAAATAAAATAGATCAACGAATGAGGAGAATATATGTGTCAGGTCAACAAAGTGACACATGGAAGATGATGGATCCCAAAAGTGGCATCAACGAATGAGGAGGAGACACGTGGAAGTGACGTGGATGAGTAATAAAGATACATGTGGATGAGTAGGAAAGGGACACATGGCATACAAGTGTAGGCCCATGTGGTGAAGCACTAGCATAATGGAAGCATGATGGTGATCCATGACCATTAGATACCGATAAATAAATTATCAAGAGGCTTTAGGTGCTTGGAGTCCAATAGGGAAGAGGAAGACCCTCAGAGTGGACAATTTAGAACGGTTGAGCCGAGGGAGTTTGACAATGGAACTCTCAACAAAGGAAGTGACAATAGATCTATATTTTCCATCGAGATACATCTAGGGACATGATCAACAATCTGATCGGGAGATGATCAATGACGAGGAGCCAAGCCTAGAAGACTCCGATGAGAGATCTTGATCATCCTTTCTGTGACGATCAATGGTGGAAAACGAAGGGTGAAAAAAGTTCTGATAGGATTATGGGAGAATTAAGCCTCGATAGAGAAAACATGTGGTCACAACACAGAGTCTCATGGTGGTGAGTGCCAAGATGAAAGGATCTGACGAGTGCTCATGGTGGTGAGCGCCAAGATGAAAGGATCTGACGAGTGGAGTTGTCCCACATATTTAGTGCGTGGTTAAGTCCAAGGTTTTATGGAGAAAATTATTAGTTTTGGAGTGATGGTTCATTGGTGCATATGACAGAGAATTCAAAGCTCAGTTGGAGGAGAGTTTGGGCCCACACAGTTAAATCAATAACAATTTGAGATCCTTGAGTTGAGCAGAAATTCACATTCAAAATTCTACATACTATGGGTAAGGTCGAAAGGTCATCATAATACATTTTTTATGTATATTTTGAAGGACTTACAAAGAATCATGTTTTTTTAACCTTTCAATGATATATTAAAAATAAATTAGCAATCATCCACACTAGAGCTAGTGGGTCTTACTCTGACTTCCATGCTTGATTGGACTATTTCTTTGTTTAAACTTTTTTCTCATGGAACTATCCATTTATGGCATGGAACTATATAATTCTTTGTTTAGTTATGTATCGTTTTTTAAATGCTTCTTTATTGTATCACCATGTCCTATATAACAATAAATGTATGCATTTTTCAATTTATAACCATTGATTTTTTTTTAACAATCTTAAAGTTTTGAAGAATTGATCTAGACATATGAAATTATCTTCTTTAATTGTCCTTCATCACTTTTAGCTTGATCATGCAAATTTAAATTGTGATTCTTATTAGAATCTCCAACACCCTCATCATATTGATCATAATTTCCATTTATATTAGAAGATTCTTATGAGTCATTGTCATCGACAATTACAACTAAATATACGGATTGAAAAGAATGAGTTAAAAAAAGTAACTAGATAAAATAAAACACTTAATCAAATAGATATTAAAAAACATCAACAAAAAATACCTTTTTGTTGGTCAAATAATAATTTATGATAAAATATTTTCATGTGCAATTCTTGATGAACTGTCTCCATGATTGAAATTAGCCATTTATTTCTCGTCTTGTTCATATAGTGGAGAAATCTACATCCAACATATAATAAAAGAACTATTCCTTCAGGTGAGGTAAATGTTTCAACTATGTGATTCTTTCTTTTGGATCCCTTCTTTTGAAAACATGTCATGTTTTCTCCAAGACAAACTCAAATATCTAAACATTGGTATATAAAAAAATGATAGATTTTCATCGTTATAATCCTCCATCTGAACAATAGAGCCAATCTCCCCTTCCGCTCCAATTATCGAACACCATATAATAAAGAACCCTATGTGGGAATCTTTTGAATAATCCCTATAAACACCAATTGATGAGTACTATGTTTCACTTCTCTTTGATCTCTTAGAGAATTGAGAGAATGAGTTATTGAACATATATGATCCATTGAAATCAATTAGTATAATGCAATTGTAATTTTTTGTAGTTGAATAGTGAAAAATAATAATTTCAGAACATCATTTTCTGTCCACACTATAAACACAATTAATCATATCAATAGTAACAAACTCACATAAAGAGATGTTAAAAAGAGGTAATGCCAATCAATGTGTTGTGCAATGGATATGTATAATAACAATGACAAACAAAGTGTGCATTCTTTTTCTCATAGTCCACTATCACACCGATATCCTTTTTCTTAGTATATATGTCCAATATGTTTGCAGTAGCATTAGGCAATTTATGTTCCTCTTCCTCGTCCTCTTATTCCCTAGAAATTTTGTTTACTTCTTCACACCTAGAATAGTGCACAATTGTACAAAATGATTTTGAGTAATTTTGTAAATTTCAACCACATTTTTTTTAGAGACTTGTTGAGAAGTACATAAATTGTTATCTTGAACTTTGAAATATTCACAAATCATAGTTCTAGTAATGTTTTTGCATAAACATTATCGTTAAGGATGATTTTAAGGATGGAACTTTATTTTAAAATGTAGAAACCTTGGCGAATCTTACTAATCCTTC
>ML809558.1:35157-80355 GCA_009831015.1 Picea engelmannii | reverse complement strand
CTCTTAGGTGAGGATGCCAACAAACCACTTTTATAAAGTTCAAATACTATGCACCATTTGTCCATAAACAATATGATATCAAGACAACACTGATCTTACCTTTCAGGTCGTCCTTGCTCAAAACATCATTAGGGGAACTTTGACGTCAACATGGACCTCAGGAATTAAAAGGTATTTTCAAAATCTACTTTATAAGAGCCAATCACATTTTAAAGGATGAGATCATCATTTGTGGTTGAGATGACATTCTTTGAGTTAAATATGCTCATTTGTCACATTCTAAATAGTAAACGATATTCTAAATAGTAAACGATATAGTTAACCATTGTAGTGCTAGAAGTACTTTTGAACTTGTAAAGTAAAGTACTTATTAGAAAAATCCTTTCACACTTTTTCAATAAAATAATATTGTTGTCCTTTCATACTTTTTAAATAAAAAATGCATGTACTTGTGTACAATACCCATATGTTTTAGATATTATATTCATCTAGTTTTATTACTATATCAAAAATATAAAAAAAATATCATGTCTTTATATACTTTTAAATAATATATTCATTTCCTTTTATTTTAATATCACAATCTCAAATGAATTATAAACAATATTATATATTATATGTATCATGCATATGAAATCAAAATGAATTGAAAAATAATATATTATATTTTATACATATCAAACCATGTTATATATTATGGATATCATACAATGCTATTATATATCAAATAATTTTATAATATGCATATCAACGATGTTATATTGTGAAATGTTATTTATCAAACAATGGAAAACAATGTGATATCAAACAATGCTAAATTCTCAAATCAAAACAAATGGACAATACCCTTGTTTTTGATTGTGATCAAGCTCATTTTGACAATATCCTTATTTTTAGGTGTCGTCAAGCTCATTTGGACAATACCCCTATTTTTATTAGTCATCGAGTTCATTTGGACAATACCCCTTTTTCAATTGTTGTCAAGCTTGTTTGGAGAATGATTTATTTTTAGTTTCCGTCATTTTGACCATCGTTTCAAAGATACTACTCTAAATAAGCTACCAATGCTCAAGAAGAAGATTGACATTATTGTAAAGGAAAATCATGGACTATGAAGAAACATCATGGAAGATATTTTTGTCTGCAAAATGAAATTTGTGAGTATGTAGCTACTAGTTTCTTAGTTGAGGGTTTTCACTGAGTAAATCACCCATTATCGAGGAGAATTTCCCTTGAAAATCCCATCTTCTTCTCCGCCCTTTCAATTTCTAGAAGATAATCCCTTAGATTCTTCTCAATATTAGGTAAACATCCAACAAATAGTTTGATGCAAGAATTGCACATAATCTTCCTTTCTCTATTGTGAAAAATTCAAATGAATCTAAGAGAAAAATGTAACTTCATGAAGACATGTTTCAAACTTTATATTTGCTTGCTACATAATCACATCATGATCTTGTAAATTTGATATGTGAAGTGTGGGATACCTATCATGCATCGGGTTTAAATGCATACTTGTTGATTTAAATTACCATTGGAATTTGTTGGTGATTTTTTGCAAGTTTTTTCCCTATGAATTCTTCTTCTTATCACACCAATTGCTAGAATATAGATATCACCTTATGCATTAATTTGTCCTCTAGAATATAGATATCACCTTATGCATTAATTTGTCCTCTAGAAGATAGATATTCACCTTATGAATTAAATTATCCTAAAATCTATCACGATTTATCCTAAATCTATCCAAATCATGATATATATTTTGAAAGATTCTTTTAGAAGCTAATTTAGATCCAAATCATGCAGATAAATCAAAGCAAATATCTCCAACAACTCATAATCAAGCCATAGTATCCTTTTCAAAATAATACTAACCTCGTTTTTCACTTTTATCCAAAATTTGAAACAAACGGTAAACCATAAGAGTATTATAGTAGTTCATGTAGATATATATATATACATAAATATATACACATAAATAATGTATAGGTTCCCCTAAATAAGAATGTGCTAATAATAGTATGGCGAACTATATAGACATGATATAAGGAAAAAAATAAATGTCCAAAAATAGATTTACTAAAAGGTAGTTGTTACTAAAAATACAATGAAGTAAATATTCTCTTCACTATATTAGTATTAAGGATCTAATAACTATGCCTCATTATTATACAATATTTGAGAGAAACAAAACCAAAACATTCCAAGAGTCCTATGGACCCAAGAAGCAATATATGAAATTACTTGATAAATAGTCAAAGTCCAAATAATCACAATAATAATTGAAGAGACAAATGAAACAATACTCAAAGGAGCTGATCCCTTTGGACTAAAGTAATAGATGAAATTACTTGATAGATGGTCAGTCCAAATAATTACGATAACAATTGAAGATGAAGAAGAAATAGAATCTTATATTTCAACTCCTAAACATGAGCATGAAACAACAAAAGATAAGGGTAAAAAAAAACACCTCAAGAATGCGAAGATGCAACCTCTAAGAGGAGGTATAGAGAAGAGAGAAAAGCATCATCATGCATATTTATCTCAATTTATATAGAAAACACCTCCATTTTCTAATAATTCTATTGAATAACCTTAATTGATCTAGGTGGATATCGATGGACACCCACCTCTTCCACTAACTCATAATGGTTCCTCATCTTGGCATTTTTTATCCAATTTTTCAGGTCCTGAACTTTCGATGCATTTTTGAGGCCCTAAACAATGTTTTTTAACCATGCGATGGGTTGGCACAGGGGCAGACCTAGGGTTCAATGCTTCAATAGCGCACCAACAAAACCCTAACTACCAACCCTTTCAGCAACACCTGCGAAGCAGATGAAGTCTCACCCGAGGTAGAGGCAGGGGTGGTTGCAGGACTCAAGTGTCTACAACCTAGATGGGACACATATCTGTGTTCACAGTACTTAACAGAGCACTTAACAATTAACTTTCATTAATATTTAACTCTTATCTACTTCGTAGGAGAAAACCCTAATTACAGAACAACACAGTACTCAACAAGATCTAACACATCCAAGCACTTAGCATATAGAAATAGAACAGATCTAGCATTCATTCACATCACTAAGAACTAAGCTATTATATCAGATGCATGTAACATACAAAAATATTCAACACTAAGCTTAAATCACATCAATGACACAAAGCAATCACAACACAGGATATACGTGGTTCAACCCCAGCGTGGGGCTACGTCCACCAACTCTTCTCCTCTTTATTAACTTCGTTCAATGCACATAACTACAAGACCCTCTCTGCATAGGATAGGAGATCTGCGTACACCTTTCCAGATCCTCCTTCCCAGAGTTAGGTCAAAACACAAAGCCTTTTTACATTCACTTGCACTTAGCTCTGCAAGTTCTCAACACAAAGTATGCACAAATCTAGCTCAATCACATAGATCCAACTACTTACATCACTTGCACTCAACACAATATAACACTTAGCACCACATTCCCCCCTACTTACATCGCCTAGATTTCTATTTATAAATTACAAAAGGGGCCAAGGCATGGGTAAACCCATGGGTCGAGATCCCATACCCATTACATAAACCCTAAACCCAAAAATCCCTAAAAAGGGGGCGAGATCCCGCGATCTCCGCTTCGCCTTGCGCTCCGCCTTCGACCAGCCTGTCGAAGTCCCAAAAATGGTCAAACATGACCAAGGTTCTCCAAAGCTTGGTCAAGGGCCAACATGCCCCCAACACTCACCTGTGACTCATCCCTAGTCACTATGATATGGGTAACTCTGCCTTGAAGGCCTCGATCTTGGCTCAAGCTTCCTCAACCTATTGCTTCACTAGAGCCTCCTGCTCGGTGAACTCCTGAATAACCTTCTCAGTCACAAGTCCTTCTAAGAGTTGTTATACTGTGGTGACCGCTTGTTCCAGTTCTGCACCTTGTCCTTCAATTTCCTCAAAAAGTGTGTAAGATTCATCCTGCATTGGCTTGAGCCTCTGGGTCACTTCCATGACCTTGCTCTGGATGGCATGGATTTGTTACTGAACCAGGAGCTATTCCTGGGACATTTTCATCCTTTCGACCGCTGAAAATGGCTTCAACTATGCTTGCACTGTTGCTACTTGCTGCTTTTCGTCCTGGAGTTGTGACTCCAGTGTCCTTAGTTCAGGGTCCTATGCAAGGCGTTCGTAAGTTTGCGCACTTTGACTGCTGAGATGTTTTCATTCTAAGTCCAATGCCTTGATTCCATGGACTGTTCTTCAGACAATTTCTTCTCTCTGGTCTCGCACTTTCTGCAGAGTGCTTGGTACTACTTGTAACTCAAGTTCTGTGACTCTTTGTTGGAGATGCTGAATGGATTCAACAGGATTTCCCACTTGAATCTCCACTGGGTTTTATTCCATCTGTTATAATCCAATCACAGAGAGAAGTCATCTAGTGACTGCTTATTTAACTCCAATCTTCTCTACGAACAACTGTTCTTTCTCCTTCTGGATCTGCGCTCTACCCTTTGCAAACTTCACTTGGAGGTTATCTTTTTCTTGTTGTGCAACCTGATGTTGCTCTATGGATTCCTCTTTTGCTTGCTTCAATGCCTCTGTGGATTGTTCTTTTTCCTCCTGGACACGAAGAAGGTGAGCTTCTGTCGCATCTTCTATCCTGCATAGTTGGGCAGGTTCATCTCCCAACTCTGTTCTTTCTGATGGCAGAGGCGCAATAGACACTGCATGATTGGAATAAAGGGCTTGTTGTACCCCTTTCAACTCTGTTGCAATCTTGTCATACATGGTTTCCTGTTTTTCTTCATTACGCTGTAAGATATCCTACGAGGTGTCTGACACAACAACAATGATAAGGTCAATGTCATCCACCATTAACACAGTTTGAAATGATGGTTTATTGGCTTTTGACTTCTTCCGCGATGTAGGTTTCGTGGGGGAAAACTTTATTTTCTTGGATGTATCAACTTCATCAAGGGGGTCCCTAGGCAGTGTTACTTGACCCTCCTTCTTCTTATATTCTTCCCCTTTGTCCTCCTCTTTGTCTACTTCATCACCTCCTCCCCCTCCAGGTGAATCTAAAGCAGTCTCTTCTGATGCGCTTTTCAACTCCTGTA
Organism: Picea engelmannii; assembly: GCA_009831015.1. Taxonomy (NCBI): domain Eukaryota; kingdom Viridiplantae; phylum Streptophyta; class Pinopsida; order Pinales; family Pinaceae; genus Picea; species Picea engelmannii. The sequence goes on along the minus strand of ML809558.1, from coordinate 75,246 downwards.
CCTCTTCCTTCTTTTTCCTCCTGCTACTACTGGGTGCATCATATTCTTCGCGAGTGACCATAGGACTGCTGATGAGGTCGGGGTTAGATAGTTATGCCTGGTCGACTGGTACAAGGAACTATGCATGCCATTCCTTAGTTATTCCTTCCATTTCCTCCTCAGTGAGATTATAGTAGGATTGAAGCTCTTCTTTATGTTGGTCTCCATGCGCAGTGATATAAATAAAATGTCTATATGCATGGAACTTCACAAATGGCCTGAACCTATGCAGGGTGTTCGACGTCATATGAGGGAAGGACTTAATAGCCCTCTTCAACTATAGGTAATAGGTGTGGAACACCATGTTTGACTGCCATTGCTTAGCCATGTCACTCAAATACTAGAGCGTAATGAACTTCGGAACTAAGGGTTAGGATGGCTCAATTTCAGGGAAGGTCACTCCTTTCGACATATCCCAAGCAATGAAGGTGATGAGGATCAACAACCAACTAAAATGGAACTCATAGCCCTGATCCTGAGCTTCGCGACAGTATTTCTCTAACTGGTTGATGAGGCAGCTCACCCAGTTCATCTATAGTCCTTCAATGCATTTTCCCGCGAGGTCAACAACGAACCCTGTGACCTGCGTGGGTCTATTCTTCCTTACTAGCTTACTAGCGATCAATTGGAATACTAGGCGCACTGCGCCATTTTGGATGGAAGATACCTTCTAGCCTCACTTCGATTTCTCCACATCACCATATGTGTCTTTGATTCTATGTGCCAAGGCATGATTTGCAACCTTCCCTAGATAAAATTCTTGTGGGTCTGGTCCTTGCATGCTTAATCCGGTGATCCGATGGATCAACGCCGGATCGATGGTGATGGGTATGTCCAGCCACAAATAACCGCCATGGAAGCAAGACAACATGATTTTAACACATGCATTAACCTCTTGATGCCTTCCAAAATGGGGTATCTTCATTATGTTTAGGATGGTGGACCTCGCGATTTCCATGGTCCATGGCTGGGGGATGATCTTTGAATTCGTCCCCTTTTTCTTGGTCAAATATTTATGTGGTGCGAGCATTCCATGGTTCTTGCGATATCCCAAGTTGAAGTCACTGATCTTCAACATCATAATCTGTCCCAACTGCAGTCCAACTGCGCATATCCCCTTCGGTAGGTACGTAATGATCAAGGTGTAGTCGAAGTCCCTTGGAACACTGTCACGACTAACCGTGCCAGCCAGAGGTGGTATATAGTTGGGTAGGATAGATGGGATGAGCTTTGCATTCGCCAAGTCATCACGATGCTTCCTACGTTTCTTAGTAGCGGGTCAGCTAGACCAACACTGTGCAGTCGACGGGGATGCTTCCAATCCTCGCGTTGATGAAGCTTGTATGCCTGCGAACATCACCTTTTCAGCCATGAGGTCTATTAGGATCTCTTCGATGAAATTTTCTACTGTGCTCAAGTCGTCCGAAATAGATGCTCAAGATCTGATATCTTCGATCGGTGAGCAAACACTCATTGTAACAGAACAGATGACGAGCTCTCAATAAGCACTGCATGAAAGCAACTACTTCTCTGTGGGCTCGGATAATCATAATTGGAAAAAGTGATTGCGGTGCAATGCTCGACGAGATAAATAGACAATGTTGTAACAGACTCTTCTAATGGGCAGGAACACCTCAATCAATGCAATTCCATGTGTTATGGCGCAATCCCAACGGTCCAATGGAGAACGTTCCAACAATAATTGCATTTCTATCCATTATAGAGCGTCGTTATAATGGTCAAGACGCCTCCAATGGTCATATTTCTTTGTTGTGGCAAAGTGCCAATCTACGCTGTTCTAATATCCCGGTGAAGTCTTAGTTCTACAAACCTTCCTTCTGCGAGGTCCTCTTTGGAACTTCCTACAATTTCTCTAACTTTGCTTTCTTCTTGCTAAGCTTTCTGTCTTTCTTTCCTGTAATCTGAGTTACTGGGTTCCTCTTTCCATTATTGTTCTTATCCACTCTTAGCATAGTAACTTTGCACTACTAAGGGTATTTCGAAGGGTTTGAGAGTAATACTTCTTCTCTTTCTGGAGTAGGTGCTCTACTCTCCTATATGGACAAGGGTTTCAAGTCTTCTCGTGTTCTTTCAACTTCGATAGCCAGGTCTCTCGTCCTTAGTAGCTTCGACTTGTTCTCCTATTCTTCCAGTAAGTTCGCTATTCTCCTAGCCATGAAATCTCTTATTTCTTGCCTTTTATGTTCTAGAGCTTCGTCTTCTTGTTTCCTTCGTATCTGATCTTTCTCAACCCAAGTGTTTCCTAGGAAAATAGAAAATGGGGCGCTGTTCTCGACAAACTTAATGACCTTAGATTATTATTTTGTCGAAGTGCCATGAACACTCATAGGTATTTGGGTAAGTCTTCCACATAGGGTTATCATCTTCCCTTTAAACAATCCTATTCCTCCCAATGAAGGAACCATAGCAGGCTTTCCCAAAATTTCCCAAGTTCTTTCTGTCATGATATTCACCTGTGTTTCTGCATCCAATACACAGTCTATGTCAAAGTCTCCTATTCTTATTTCTATGCACTCCTTCTCTTTTAAGACCTCTAATAAGTTCATGTCTTTGTGATCATTCAGGGTTTCTTTCATCTGCAATAATACAGTCTCTGATTCTTGAGCATATTCTCGTTCTCTTGACCTTCCTCATGGTCTTCTTGTCTCATGTTCATCTTTTCAACTTTATCAATCATTCTAGGGCAATCCAAAACTTCATGTCCAGTACCCTTACAACAAAGGAAAATAGGACCTCGACCAAGGAATTCCTTAGCAAGATGTCTTGGTCTTCTACAATTATAACTAAGAGTCAATCCTCTCTTTCTCTTGAATGATCCCCAACCTTTCCTGTACTTTTCACTGGGATCACAATGGTGGATCTGCAAAAATTTCTTTCTAGGATCCTACATCCATTTGTTAGTCCAAAACTTCTTTCTATGCATAGGAATAATATATCTTTCACTAGTTCTATCAGATCTATTCATATCAAATCTTCTTTCTTCTAGCTGTGCCCTAGTTTTCAGACTAGGACAAAATCTATCAAACATACCTAGATCCATTCTTTCAAAACAAAAAAATCACTTATCTTACCTTTATCAGAGCACAAAGCTTTAAGATCTTACCTCTTTTCTTCAGATCTGATTTCTTTTCTTAGCATAGAGCTTCACAAGTCAAGTAGAATACTGCGCACTAAAGCAACAGATCTACGCACATAACTTTCTCTTTTCTTCAGTTCCCAACAATCATAGCTTTAGGTACCGACAACGAAACAATTTGTTGGCATAGGGGCAGACCCAGGGTTCAACGCTTCAACAACACAACAACAAAACCATAACTACTGACCCTTTCGGCAACACTGGTGAAGCAGATGAAGTCTCAACCGAGGTAGAGGTAGGGGTGGTTGTAGGACTCAAGTTTCTACAACCTAGCTGGGACATAGATATTTGATCACAGTACTTAAAATAACACTTAACAATTAACATTCATTAATATTTAACTCTTATCTACTTCGCAGGAGAAAACCCTAATTACATAACAACGCAGTACTCAACAAGATCTAACACATCCAATCACTTAGCATATAGAAATAGACCAGATCTAGCATTCATTTACATCACTAAGCACTAAGATATTATATCAGATGCATCTAACATACATAAATATTCAACACTAATCTTAAATCACATCAATGACACAAAGCAATCACAACACATGATATACGTGGTTCACCTCCAGTGTGGGGCTACGTCCACCAACTCTTCTTCTCTTTATTATCTTTGTTCAATGCACTGAGGCACACGACCCTCTCTGCATAGGACAAGAGATATGCGCGCACCTCACCAGATCATCCTTCCCCGAGTTAGCTCACATCACATAGCCTCTTTACAGTCACTTGCACTTAGCTCTGCAAGTTCTCAACACAAAGTATGCACACAACTAGCTCAATCACATAGATCCAACTACTTACATCACTTGCACTCAGCACAATATATCACTTAGCGCCACATTCCCCCCTACTTACATCCCCTAGCTTTCTATTTATACATTACAAAAGGGGCCAAGGCATGGTTAAACCCATGGGCCAACATCCCATACCCATTACATAAACCCTAAACCCAAAAATCCCTAAAAAGGGGGCAAGATCCCGCGGTCTCCGCTTCACCTTGCGCTTCACCTTCGACCAACCTGTCGAAGTCCCAAAAATGGTCAAACATGACCAAGGTTTTCCAAAACTTGGTCAAGGGACAACACGATGGATCAAGGTTACCACATAATTCCTATTTTTTAACCAAAATTTATCTTCCCGTCAATAGCTTTCCAATGGGATATTGTGTGCCTCAAATAGAGTTTGTATGCAGAAGTTGTGGCCCCGAGAAGTCGATGTATCAACTATACTTCTCGAGGCCCACATTCATTTTGTCCACTTCATATCCTAGGGTTACAGTTTTGGATATTAAGGGTTTTTACCTCTTAGGGTTTATTAATTTATGTTAAAATCCAATTTGGGCCTCTTGTAATGATCATCTTGTGAATGAACATAGCCCACACCTCTCTCTTTAGAAACAAGTTACTGCCATTTTAGCTGGTTTGTATTGCTTTGCATTTCATAGTCTTATACTATTTCATTTGTTAATAGAATTTGGTCTCGTTATATTACTCTTCTATTTTTAATATTGATCTATGTGTGCTTCCTTTCATACTCTTGCCTTTAATTTCATTCTCTATACAATCTAGAATCTAGATCAATGGCATCAAAGCAATCTGCTCTTTGTTATTTCTCAGTGCATGTCCCTGACAAGGTCAAGGTATAGAGAGTGATCATTTCCTCGAAGCAATACCTTGCAATGTGCAGTTTACACAGAAAATAAAACTTGTACCAATCTACCTAGGAAAAAGGCAAGATCAAACATGAACTATGTGTAGGTAAGGGAATGGGTCACAATACTTCAACCCTTGGTTATGTTGGTGGTATCTCTCGGGGTTAATTTTCTGAACTCTCATAGCCTTGTCCCTCCGTATGTTCACCTAGAAAAGTTCAAAGTACTATGATTATACAACATATATATATTCAAAATAAGATATCAGTTCTTACTCGTAAATTATTACTAAACTAATGCAACAAGATTAGATTTAGTAAGCTTCATCAATTTCCCATTCATAGTCCTGTGAACGATATTAAAACAATGTTGCAGCTCAAACATACACGACCAGATTTAACATAGAGCGCTTAAAATAAACAAGAAGTCATAGCATAATTAATGATTTGCGATATGTATTTCTAATAGTTACTGGTCATCATTCTCCAACAAATTCCAAGGGCCATTATGTAGCCTACATCCAATTTTCAACATATATTCAACTTAAAAGGAAAGAGACATAAACTAAAAACCATATATAAACTCAGAAGCAAAGAAGTATAGATAGAAAGGTAAATAGCACAGAGCTGTACCTGTGAGTGGGCCTAGGCTCACTGGTAGGCATGTGCTTCAACTCAACTTTAAGTTACCAACAAGAAATCTAAGTACCACTCATAAACAACAACCTTATATTAAAATATTAAGTTTAGAACAAAGATTTAAACAGTCTTTCTCTCACACTCTTCAGACTCGTTCAAGTGAGCACACACGTATATATACAATAGATAGTTCAAACAAATATGAGTACAGAGCGCCAATCTCCTAAAATTATGGGAAAATAGTTAAAATAGACAAGATGCTTGTATATGATGATTCACTCTGCTCCATAGGTCTGGTATATGAGCCAATAGTTTCTCAAGTCGCGATCCATCTGTTGAACTGTTATGCACCTGTTCCCATTCAAATTTCATTATGTGTTCAGAATGAAGATGTTGGGTATCCCATTCAATGTCCACAGTTACTTACCCACGACCTTGTGTTGATATTCCTTGGCACTCAACTAAATATTAAATGCTAGTCTTGCCACCTGTTTGAGTGCCAGTTGTTCGTTCAAGGTATTTGTATGGTGTATTTTCCGTTAAGGTTATAGTGTTGGTATTATCTCAACACTGACTAATATCATATACTTGAGCTGATATATATTTATAACATGCCAAAATATATATATGTAAACTGTTCAATTGTTGGAACCTTGTTGAATATAAGGTGTTGAGTTGTCAGGCTGGATATATCTTCTTAAAATACCTTCTCTTGGGAATATAATATATCTTCTTAAAATACCTTGAATATATATCTTCTTAAAATTCCTTCTCTTATAATTCTTATTGTGTCTTCAAAAGAAAAGAACATGGGACCTTGCACTCTTAGATAAAGATAGGACTTTATGGGAGATAAGTCTTTAGCAAATGGAAAAAGGAGGCAAAATGTATATGTATATAGGATATAGGGGAACAAAAAGATGCCAAAGTGGGGGTTCATCAGTAAGATTTCAAATCTAATTTGGGAGGCACATTATAGTCAGGTGGAAGGGCACTTCAATATGGAGAAGATAGTAGCAATACTCTATAAAAATTTCTATGGGAAAAAACTCTGATAGGAAGACGACAAATAAATTATATTATGCACTGTCTGTGCCATCGCTAAACCTGCCATTAAGAAGCAATGGTTGTACGCTCCTCTCCCTAGCTAAGACAATCCTTGGGAGTTTGTCTCCATGGATTATATGTTAGGTTTTCCCTCCACCAAGCATGGTAACAATTGTGTCTTTGTGGTTTTCGATTAGTTTCGTAAGATGGCCATTTTGGCACCGCACAAGAAGAGTACCATTGTAGTAGAAGACACCACTAAGATCTTCTTTGAGCGTGTTTGGGTTCATTTTGGTCTACCATGGAACATTATTTCAAACATGGATAACAGGTTCCTCAGTACCTTTTGGTCCATCCTATGGTCTATTATGGACACCAACATGACGAAATCGATTAACTTCCACCCCTAAACAGATGGGAAAACATAGGTGGTCAATAGGATGATTGGCATATCCTGCATATGTACAACTCCAAGTATCCAAATATGAGGGATGAGAGACTCCCATATATTCAACATAGATACAAAATAGACTTCCATAGCTCTATTGGCCATAGTTCTTTTTAGGTATTCATCTATAGAAATATCCCCTCATAATCCCCCACATGAATCTCAGACCACTTAGATACGAGCCTTACACCATCACGAAGGATGCGGGTGAGAATTGTTTTGAATTGAGTATTCCCCCTTTCCTTGTCTTTCACCTAGTATTTAATGTGGAGCTTCTTCGACCATATTTTCCATGTCTATTGGACACCTTGAACATGGATGAGAATTTGGCCTATACATAACTTAAACCTAATTGCATTAAGCATGATACAGTGGATTGGATCATGGACACCATGAAGAAGGTCATTTTCTAGTAGAACACACAAATCTATGGAGTTGTCAAAGTAGGAAAAAGTAGGAAAAATTCTTCACCAAGGAAACACTACAAGGAGAACACCTTGTAGCGAAGGTTTTTAGTGTTACAATATTTGACAAAATTTTCAAAAGAACCTCTGCTATTTGAAGAAAAGGTTGTAATAGATGTTCCATATAACTAAATTTTTTTGGGCAGGCGAAGGTTTTAGAGGAGGTTTTTTGTTGGTGCTTGTATTGGTAAAATGCACCAGTGCACTCTTACGCAACCCACATTGGTGCGCACATAAACCTAAAAGAATCGTTGCTATTTATTATTACGCACCCATTCCACCTTTTTTTGTTGTATGAAACATCAGTGCTCTTATAATTATTACACATTGGTTCCTCATTTTTTTTGTATGCAACACTAGTGCTTTTTGAGTTTATGTATGCATCATTTTTATTGTTTTTTTTATATGCAACACCGATGCTCTTATAAATATTACGCACCGGCTCATTCTATTTTTATGGTACACTAGTGCTTGTGTAATTGGCACACACCAATGTTTGTATTACCCTGTGCATTGAAGGGTAGTGAAATTTTGAATATTCAAGGTGAGATGCTAGCGCCATTCTTTGTTACTAAGAACCGATGTGTATTTTATATTTAAAGCACTGGTTCATATATTATATTTAGAGTACCAGTGTGTATTTTAAACATGTGCACTGTAAAAATTTTAAACGATAAATATAATCAATTGTGTGTTATGTTGTTTAAGGAATGGTTCTTTTCACAATATTTGGCACTAGTGCTTCAATATAATTAATAGGACCGTTTAGTGAGTTCATAAGAATATAGTGCACCAATATGTATATATTTCAATTAACTATTTTTTTTTACAAATTTTTGATTAATCATCTCAAAATCAAATATTTTTTATAATAATATTGTTTTTTATATCTTTGTTATTATATTTTGATATAATAATTGCATTAATGTGTTATCCAACATATTACACCTCTGTTATTTCTAATAATGTAAATCATCCACACATTAATTAATCAACAATGCAACATTTTACAACATTTGGCAATGCAATAAAATAAGAAACCCATTTTATTATATATGAATAAGAGACCCATCATCATCCAAAATGGGACAATGTAAAGGTCCAAAATAATCAAAATTAAACCAATATATAAATGTTACACTTATTGGTAACATGTCCTCATGGAAACAAACTGGAACATGATGGAATCATCCTGGAAGTAGTTGTTGCTGAGAACCACCTAGGGTTTTCACTGCTGAAACACCCCTGCTGCTGCTATGGCAACCCCCAGAGGAGGGGAGCCGTCGCCCCCTCCTTCTCCTGCTACCTCCTTCCACAAGCTCCTGGCCTCCCAAGGCAAGAAGATTCCCCCTACTGAACCCCCAAGCTTTGTCAAGAAGCTTGATTCGATCCCCAAAATTGATCTACCCTCGGATCACCCAATGCGTGTAGCAATCTCTCTGTTAGACCGAGGATTGGTCAGACAATTCATGGGGCTTTGGCCATCAGCCCGAACCACTAATAACTGGATCCAAAGAAACTTGCGACTGCTGATCAAGAGTAGTGTAGCTTTCTATGCAGTGGGAAGAGGATTCTTCATCTTCAAATTCATCTCCTAGGAAGACAAAGATCTTATCTTCAGAAATGGGCCGTACTTCATGGGCACACAAGGGCTATACCTGAACCGTTGGACACCAAGCTTTGAATCGGTGGTCGAAGTACCCATGGATGTCCCTGTCTGGGTCAGACTCCCAAATCTCCCTATCCACTGCTGGAACCCCTCTTCACTCCAGCCAATCGAGAATGGGCTAGTTCAATATATTGACAGAGCGGACCCTAAAGATCAATACTCTTGCACGCACATTTGTGTGGAAGTGGACCTAGAGGTGGGCCTTCTAGAAGCAATCAAATTAAAGGTTGGAGAATGGCATCACTATCAGAAGCTAGATTATGAACAATTACCTTTCAAATGCAGAGGATGCCACAAATATGGCCATTTCCAACGAAACTTCCCTAAAAATACAATCAAGGAGAAAGAAAATGGAGAAGGGTGGCAACAACGAAGGAAAGGGAAAGCTTCATCCAGAGAAAAAGGACCAAGGAACGATAAGACAATCCCCGCTCATCCCATAGAACAAGGAAACCAACTAGAATTAAGGACATAAAACAACTTCAGACTGCTGGTTCAGAATCATGCTGGAACAATGATAGGAGAAGCCCCTCAGGAAGGCCAACCAGCTGAAGAACCACATGGGAAATCAAATCAAGAAACCAGAGAGATACCAGCCCCAGAGATAGAAGAAGAGAAAGCCAACACGATAGCAGGAAAGGACATGGATCCAGACATAGAGGAAGGAGAGGTCTCCTCAGAAAGTGAATACGAAGGGGCAAGTGACACCTTGGTCACCCCAAAGAAAGAAGGAAGAGGAAGAAAATAAAAAAAAGAAGAAAGAGATAAAGAAACATATAAAGACGTCCTGAATGGCTTGCAACCAACAATCAGACAGCTGATCACCATAAGACAGACAAGGAAGCACTCCAAGGCTCTTCAAGGAGCCGACACATCCCCCCCAGGTAAATCATGAAACTAACATTCTGGAATTGTAGGGGGTTCGGTAGCAAAACGAAGGAAGAAGCACTAAAAGATATCATAAAAACCCATAAGTCTGATATCCTACTACTCCAGGAGACTAAGATGGAAGAGAAAGATTTCCTCAAAACAACAAAAGCACTTTGGAAAATAAGCCAAGGAATAGCTTAAAGCGCAAGAGGAGCCTCAGGAGGTATAGGCACCCTATGGAACACTATGAAATTTGACCTAGTCAATTTTGAGGAAAGAACGCACTAGATATACACCGACCTCCTTCATAGAGAAACATGCTAAATGGTAAGTCTCTTCAATCTTTATGTGCCAGTCCTGTTAGATAAAAATAGAATTTGTTGGGATTCCCTAAAATATTATCTGCAACTAAAGGATCTAGAAAATATCATTATCAGATGGGATCTAAATGTGACCCTAGCTATAACCGAGAAAAAAGGTGGCTCCATTGTGCGAGACCCAACAAGAGAATGGGTAGAAGATATCATGTCCGATTGGGAGATGGAAGACATCAAACCAACAAAAGGTAAATACACGTGGTCAAACAAGAGGGTAGGCCCGGGGCACATTGTTGCTAGATTGGATATGTTCTTAGTCCAAAGATCCTTCTTACTTGTAGGCCTCACACCCTCATTTTCGATCCTCCCATACAACATGTCAGACCACAAACCAATCCACTTAGAAATCTCACCTGACAAGAATCTAGGTCCTATCCCTTTTAGATTCAATACAGCCTGGATCCATGATGAAGGCTACCAGAAGCTAGTTACCAAAATCTGGAATGACACAGTAAGAGGCTCAACCTTCTTTGTTTGGGAAGAAAAACTTAGGAGACTAAAGGTAGCGTTAAAATCTTGGGTAAGAACCCATTCAAGGCCCAATTGAAAATCGCCAAGAAGCCTAAAATCAACTCGGGAACCATAAGCTAGAAATGGAAAATATGGAAATCACCCAAGAAATATTGCACCAAGAAGACCAACTCCAAAGAAATTGGTGCAAAGCTTGCCGAGAGGAGGAAAATTACTAGCGACAGAAATCAAGAAGCCTTTGGTTGGAAGCAGGAGATAAAAACACTAGCTACTTTCAAAAACAAGCTGAGGCAAGGAAGTAGTACAAGAAAGTCATGGAAATTCAGGTTCAAGACCAAACAATAACTGATTTTGAAAGCATAAAAGCAGCTGTGGCAGACGCTTTCAAATCTCTCTACATAGAAACTCAACGGTGTGCAATCGACTCTAAATCTTACCCCCTCTCACTCGTCCCTTCCCTCATCGAAGAAGAAGACAACATAAGTCTAACAAAGGCAGTATCACATCAAGAAATAAAAGAGGCACTTGACCAAATGAACCTAGACAAAACGCCAGGTCTGGACAGTTTCACAACTAGATTCTTTCAACATAGTTGGGATATAATCAAATTAGACCTTACGAAACTGATTCAGAAATCTCAAATTTGCAGCAAGTTAGGAGGAGGAACAAATTCGTCTTTCCTTTCTCTTATCCCAAAAGAAAATGGAGCAGTCAATTTTGGTAGATTCCGACCAATCTCCCTTTGTAACACAAGTTACAAAATCCTCACAAAAGTAATTGCCACCAGAATAAAAAAATTTCTCCTGGCAATCATCCTTGAAAACCAAGGAGGGTTTATAAAAGGCAGGCATATAGTGGACAATATCATCCTAGTTCAAGAAGCTCTCCACTCAAGCATCCGAAGGAAGTACAAAGGTATGATTATAAAACTTGATCTTGCTAATGCGTTTGACAAGGTTAGACATAACTTCCTGTTCAGAGTCATGTAAAATTTTGGTTTTGCCCCAACATTTATAAATTGGATAAAAGCTTGCATTGGCTCCCCCTGGATAGCACCGCTAGTGAATGGAAGGACCACTAAGTTCTTTCAAGCCTCCAGAGAACTCAGGAAATGCTTACCCCTTTCTCCTCTTCTTTATGCCATCCAGGCCTCAGTGCTAAGCTTACAATTAGACTACTTCCAGATGCATAAAAGCCTCCTAGTGCTGAGGATAGCCCATGGGGTAAAGGACATAAATCATGCCCAATTTGCAGATGACACGTTGCTGATGGGAGGAGCGAGTTTGGAAACAACAAGGAAATTCAAAAATGAGTTAGATGTCTACATGGAAATCTCTAGCAACGCCATAAGCCTGATTAAAAGAAAGATCTTTGGATGGAACATCACTCCAAGGGAAATGCTAGATATCTCTAGAATTATGGCAATGGAAGGCTGCACCAACTGGGAGGCCTTTAAAAACCTGGGAGTCCCAATTTTAAAATCCAAGCCAAAGGCTTCACACTGGAACCTACTGATAGACAAGTTAAAAAACAAAATAAACTCCTGGGGAACAAGCTGGCTAAATCTTGCAGGCAAAGTGGTCCTAATCAAATAAGTTCTAGCAAGCATTCTGATCTACCAAAGCTCCCTTTTACTTTCCCCCGTTTCCACAATCCAGAAAATTGAAACACTATTCAGAAGATTTCTTTGGGAAGGAGGAAAGTAATCAGGAAAAAAATTGCATCTCATAAGCTGGGAAAAAATCTCTAATCCTGTCTTAGAAGGAGGCCTTCAATTTAAAAACATCTAGGCACAAAATCTAGCATTAGGAGCAAAGATATTGTGGAATCTAATCACATGTACCCCTTCCTGGAGTAAAAAAGCGCTTTGGAAGAAGTACTTTCGAGGTCTAAGGAAAAAGTGCCTAGATTGCCCAGCAGTGGTGGAGAAAGGATCGACAAACTTCTCTCTGTGTCAGAAGGCTTTGAAACACTTTAGCCCTCAACTTACCTTGATACCAGGAAATGGAAAAAGAGATAAATTTTTGGGAAGACTCAATAATGGGAGACCCACCCTTAGGCTCGAGACAGGACCTAAACCAGCTCAAAGTGTGGACGAGAACTCAGAATTTAAATAATTTGTGGGATATTTCAGTTTGGGGAAATGATGAACCAAAATCTTGGCAAAATTGGGAAATGGCTAACATACCTCCAAACTTAGAAGAGGATTGGAACACCCTGAAGTTATGCCTAAAAGGGAAATCCCCCCTAAAAGAAAGGAAAAAAGACAAGAGAGGTTGGGGAACACACTATGGAATTTACACTACAACAACTGGGTATCAACACATAGTCTCTGTCCCTAACGTCCCCCCAGATCCAACAATTTGGAGAGCAATCTGGACAGCCAAATCTATCCCAAAGATAGACATGTTTGTATGGACCATGGCTCATAGAGGTATCCTAACTGGAGAATACTTAAGACTAAGAAGATTGGAAGGTCCTCATAGATGTCCCCTCTATCTTCAAGAAGAGGAAACCACACACCATCTGCTCCTAAGCTGTGTCTACTCCAAGGAAGTCTGGAAATTGGCCCTGGGTTTCACCTTCGAGCTCCCATAAGAAGCCAACATCCTGATCCAAAAATGGAAGTCCTTCTGTCCCTTCCAGACAACAAAAAAAGGCCAAATTTCCATCCTTTGGAGAACTCTCCCTAAATTTATCCTCTGGAAGATTTGGATCAAGCGAAATAACATGATTTTTAGGGAGACCAAAAACAATCCAGCTTAAGTTTCAACCAAGATAAAGGCCTATTTTGGGGAGTCCGCCCCCTACTTCTGCAAAGTTAAAAACTCAAAGCCCCTGGAGCCAGAAGAGGAACATTGGATTGAACACTTTAATCTCAAATATCAGCAACAGAAAACAAGCAATTTGGGAAATCCGAAAGGAGAAGCAAGACTTCAACGATTGGAAGAGAAAGGAAAACAAGCATATTTTGTTCTTTGACGGGGCCTCCAAAGGAAACCCAAGTCCAACTGGGGGAGGAGGAGTCATGGAAATCCCAATAGGTCGCCTAGAACTCAGCTTTGCCTGTGGAATTGGAACATAATCTAACAACATAGCAGAAGCTCTGACCCTCTGGCAAGGACTAACTCAAGCAATTAACCACAACGTCCAAGATCTAGTGATAATAGGGGACTCCAGGTTAGTAATCCAAGCCTTAATCCTTCGTACTAGAGTAAAAATGCAAAACTCCATCACATTCTAGAGAAAATCTAGCTCTTCCTTAGAAGTCTCCGTACTTACAAGTTTTACCATGTCCTCCGGAGACTGAATGCGTCAACAGACACATAGGCCAACAAAGGAGCCAACTCTCATATTGGAACCTTACAATTAAATGGAATCACAACTATAATGGATATGCCTTGAGACTTGGGGAAAAAGACCAGTAATTGAAAGGGGCATGAGCTGGAAAGGCCACAAGGCACAAGAGACAAGACACATGGGAGAAACCAAGGCAGGTAAAGACAAAGAAAAGGTCAGAATTGATGGATGAAAAAATCATTTGGTCGTTGAATTCTCAGGGAAATCCATCACTTCAGATCGCACGAATAGTTTAGGGGAGCTGAACCTAGAAGAAGTTGCATATAAAAAGGGAAGCAAGGAAGGGCCTCCTCATACCCAGAGCTTATGAAGGTAAGAGATACAGTCAAGCAGAGGTAGAGAGAAGCACACACACAACTATAGTATCCCGAGAGCATCAAGAAAGGAGAATGATATAGCGTCCAACTTGGGCAACAAACCCACCACTGAAGAAAGGCTGGAGTTGCTGGAAGAAGATCTGCAACGTCTCAAGAACATGTTGCATCATCAACTGGATTTTCTCCAAAAATTAGACATCGATGCTGGAAGGCACTTGGAAATGCTCGAAGCCGATATCACCACAAAAAAATTCGGGCTAACAGAGGAGCTGGGGAAGTTGCATAAAGAGCTGAGAGATCCTAAACAAGAGTTCGAAAACAGAGTTAGCAATCTGGAAGAAAAAATGAAACAACTGAACAAAGAGTGGAAGACCGAAAGGGACTAGTCCAAGCAAGATGATCCAAAGTAATTTGACCAACGAGTCAGAATAATGGAATGCGGATCTGAAACCATATCAGGGAAGAAGGTGTTTTGTATAGAAGCCTTCGCGGTAAATAACTCTGCTAGTTTTCTATTTCCTTTACCTAGTAGGAAGGCATAGCCTCCAGGATATGTAACTCTTTAAGTAAAGAAATTCTTAGTCTTTCTGTATCTGCATCAGTGGCTTCACCACTATTTTCTTTAATAAAAAATCCATTACCCTCTCTTGTCAAAAAAAAAAAAAACATGTCCTCATTCAATTGTGACAATATGTCGAGTACATTAAACATTTTTTATTTTTTATTTTCACAGACAAATATTCCAAAACACACAACTTGTAGTAACATTCAATTATATTGTTGGTCATTCATCACTTGAACTGCTGCCACCGCTCAATTTGCATTCATACCTCATTTATTCATCATTTTTAAGTGACATTGTACTTTGGTTATTTAACCTAATGTTTTATTGATCAATTTGTTTTTGATGTTTCACTTCTTCGTTTTCCATCTAGAAACATAGAAATAAAGTGTAATAAGTATATCTACATTTATATATATAGTATAATATACATATTTGCATAAATAAAAAGAATGTACCATAACAAAGAGTCTTTCATAAACAATACACATTTTTTCGAAGCCATGCTTCATGCCTTCTCTCAAAATATCTTCTATTGGCTGCACTCCATACTTTGTTTCCTGCATGTTTAATATGCCACAACAAAGCATAGTTGATATAATTAATATAAACGTTTATTATTTTTCCATTAATTGTAAAACAAGAGAAGTTAAACAACTACTCACAAATTATTCAATTAAACCTTGATACTTCAACATATACTCACAACCCATACTTAACCCAATGTTTATCAATTCATCAGTTGTCTCCTCTTTGTATGTTAGCACCTATTAGAATACATCCATGGACAAGTGTAAATAAATTATTTAAATATAAAGATCACAACAAACATGAAAACTTAAGTAACGCCAAAAACATAAGTAGTCACAAAGTTTGCGATCAACGCTTTTATTCCTCTTCGTCCTATCGTAATATGTGATGAATGGATTCCATTTTTTTCTTTTTGACAACAAAACAATTGAAAATAAGTATTTCATGCGATAACTAAATTCAATGTACATAAAAGACTAAATGAATTATTACATACCTCCGATGCACGTTGTTGTTGGGATGGCTTCTCTTGTCATGCAATTATGTTTATTTCTTTTACCATCTTCTTCTACATTTTTTTGGACATCCCTACTTGTATGTATTGGTTTTCCCCTTGTTTATCCCTTGGAATTTTCATAATCTCCTTGAAAAAAATCTAGGAATCATCATATATAAAAATTACATTTTTTTTTACAAAATAAGATATCCGTGCCTATAATATATCGGTATGCATCGATTAATCATATGAATACACACTGATATATGACAATAGTTCCTTGGAAAAATTGAAAACGTTTTATTTCAATTTTTTGTATTCACGCTTTATAAATTAATAGAAGCGTCTATGCCTAAGTACTATTTATTGCACACCACCAACTCAGGAAAAAATTTAAAACATAACGGTTTCCATATTAAAAACAATGTTATTTCCATTTTAAACTTAGTGGTGATATTGACATGAACATGCACACAGGTGTTCTATCCTTCTACGATGCACACCACTAACTGTGAAGATGTTTTAAAAAAAAATTTATTTACATTTTGAATTCATCAATGTTGTTGACATGAACATGCGCACCAATGCTCTATCCCTATACGGTGCACACCCCTAATTGCGAAGGCATTTTAAAAAAAAATCCGACAATGACATGCCAGTTTGGGATCCAATGCAATGAGTGGTCCCATTACAACAAATACCAAACACCACATATATAAGTAAAGAAACCCTATTAAAATATATTGCTTAAATTTTTTTTCTCGTTGTGAAATATACAGAGGGAAAGCAAGAGAAACAATAAGGAATATAGGGCTTCCAATACCGAAGGTAACTATGAAACCCTTTTATTATTTTTGAGGATACATTGAAAATTGTTTGAATCAAATAGAGGAAATATTAATATGATCAACAAAATGAAATTACATACCTGAAATTTCTCCTTTGAAGATTTGTATGTGACCTATGGTGATCCCTTTCGAATTTGGCTCTTCAAAAAAATCCACCCACTCCAAAGTCTTTGCTGGTAAATCTCTCTTGTACATATCTCCCCTCTAAACTTTGGAAAAAGAATGAAAGAATGAATAGGGTTTTCATTTATAAACACATACATTTAGAAAAACTGAAATTACTGCTCATTTTTTGTTGTTGTATATTTTGATGCATTGATTATAAATGTGCACACTATTTTTTATTTTCATAATGCACGATGTTTACATAAAATACACCTACAAACAATTTATTCTACAAAATGCGAATGCAAATGTTTGCATTTAAATTTTTCAGACATTTTACTTTGCAGAGGCAATAACGATTAAAATTCCCACTCATTTTATCGTTGTATATTTCTACGCATTGATGATAAACGCGTGCACTATTTTTTTTGTAACTTACTTAATAGGTGTGCAATACAATTTATATATCACCAGTGTAATGTGCAAGTAAAAAGGAACCAATAAATGATTTAATTCAAAAAATGAAAATGCAAACATCCACATTTAAATTTGACAGAGGTTTTGTTTTGCGGAGGCAATAACAGAGGTCATGCTTCAGTGACTCTCATAATTTAGAGCACCAATACGTTTTGTATATATAGACACACTGTTAACTTTTAAAAGTAATTCAAAATTATGTTTGAATTTAGATTGTTCTATGCTTCCCAGGATGATGGTTTTTGCTCAAATGCAGGGGGAAAATAATTATAATTTCAAATGGCCAATTCTTTAGTTTCTAGCTCATTCCATATTGCTGCAAGTGCTTCAAGTTCTCCCCTACTGATTGCAATAACTCTAGATTTTATTTATGATTCATTTATCTCATTGAATTTATGTTATGTATGCATGTGCAGTTGAATAATTGTTCATTGAATTTTGTAGGATCATGATTCAAGATTTAGTTTAGATGCGCAAAATATTCCAGTAATTCCAAAATGATGCAAGTTATTATCAGGAGAAAGATACCAGAAGAAGATGTTTGATGAAAATGGAAAGTTTCTTTACCCTACTAATTGTAACATGCCATCTTCCAGCAACCAACTTGGGTCAACAATATTACACTAGGAATTTAATCTCTTTTATGACACCCATTGGAGTGTAAGAAAAATATGATTGAGTAATTGTATTTTTGGATTTTCAATGGAACCAATGTAAACATATTGTTTAATTTGAAATATGTTTTATCAAGTGGTTGGTTACATGTTTATTATCGAGATAAAAAAATTCCATGCTTCTAATAAATGTTTCAACATACCAAAGACATTCTGTTACTAATATTATCTATGTAATGTTCAATATTTTTACAATCAATATTTTGACGACGAGCGACCTGTCTACCATGTATAATTGCACCCCACTAGAATGTCAAGTCATGAGATTGATATTAAACAAGAATAACTCAAAGAGGAAGCATAATGAGCATGGTTGAATCAACCACCTATTCAATTCCCATTACGTCATGAGTAACTAATTCAAAACCTCTACAGTAACACTATTTATTAACAAGTTGGGGATGAACGCAATGATATAGAGGGTGGTATGGATGGAGTATGATTGAGCATAGCCATGGATGTTTCTAACCCACATTCCCTCCAAAACACAAAATATTATGTTTGGTAAGTGGTAGTGATCAATAAAAAAATCCCCCCATGGTTGTCCATGAAGAATGAACATCTTATGTTGGCTCTTATAGTCTCGGGTAGAAGACAAGTGAAGAGAATGGATGTCTACCTCCAATCACTGATCGATGAATTTAATAAATTATGGGAATGGATACATGCATATGATGTATCAAGTCCCATCCTAATGGATATGTATTTTACGTTGTATGGCATATGTGCATACATTATGCATGATTATTCAGTACTAGGAGTTTGCTTTGGTAAGCACATTGATCGATTTGTTTATATCTATAATGTTATTTGACATACTTAATTACACTATCTTTTTTACACTAACATGCTCTGTATACAATAACATCACATGTATTGTAACAAAAGGGTATCATGGATGTAAATTTTGTGGACCTTCTATAAAGGATAGGTGGTCCAACAATCTACGAAATATGGTGTACGACTACTCGAGGGCATTCCTCCTGGAAGACCACCCTTATAGAAGAGTTTCATATGCTTCCAATGGTAAATTAGAGAGAACCCGAAGACCTGAAATAATGACACCAACATATTGTATTAGGGCATATGACACAAATAAGGAGAAGGAAATGGAAGAATTATTTGATTCAAATGGGGAACATATGTTTGATGATATTGAATTTTTGACACCTATGTTGAGAAAATTCTTATTGGGATGAAAATGAAATATGTATTTTATGAGCTTCCATATTAGGAGCATATTAATATTGGCCATTTACTAGATCCCATGCATATATTTAAAAATGTTTCATCTTCATTATGGAGGCACATGTCATTGAATAAAAGTGATACATTGGCTGTTAGGAGAGATCTTATTGCTCTGAATACTAAAAAGAGACATTGTCCAAGAAAAGAAAGTAGAGGAGAGACTATTCCCTCTTGGTATTTTAAAGAAGGTGATGTCCCATGGATTTTGAAGAAATATGATATTTCTATGGTGAAGGATGTTACATTGGGTGTGAAGGCACCTTATTTATATGGATCGACTCTACGTTGTTGCCTCACTATAGAAGGGAATTTTTCGGGGTTGAAATCACATGACCATCTAGAATGGGTTCCACTTCTTCTTCCTCTCTTTGAAAACTTCTTGGTGATATTTTTATTTAGAACCACCTGATTGTCCTTTCTTATGTCCTATGTTTTCCAAATACTGTTCTTTCACACATGCCTCATCAATGGTCTTGGGTTTGAAGAGCATCACTTACTTTCATAAATTATTGTGTAGACTCCCCAAATACTTGAGGAGTACAACTGGGTTCTTGGGAGAGATACCCAACATGATCACTCTTTTGAATTTGGTGGTGTACTCTTGCACACTCTACCCTTTCTTCTTCCTAAGGTGATGCCAATGGATCCATTGGTCCTCTACATACCCAATAGGGTAGAATTGGGACTTTATGAGGGTTTTAAAATCCTCCCACTTAGTTACAAGTGGATAACCCTCTAGCCTAAGTGTCTCCATGTGGCTGTCCCACTAGGTTAGTGCAAGGCCCCTTAGTTTTAGTTAGGAAAATGAAATATTTTTCTCTTCATCTATATTATGGAAACTAAAATACACTTATAATTGTTTCAACCAATACCTTAACTTAACACCAAATATCTCACCTTGATAGGGTTTGATATCCATTTTCACTTCCATTTTGAATAGAGTTTGTGAAGGAGTGATAGCACTATAACTTGGTTTCTATTTATCGAGCTATTTTCTTGACTCTATTTTTGGGTCTTCACAATCTCCCAGGTTCTCATTAGATCCATCTTTCGAGTTAGAGCTACCAACCTCCCGAAAAAGTTCGAACTCTTTTGCTAGATCCACCATGAGGAGGGACATGTTTTGAGAGATATTAGTAACTTTCTCTTCCATCCTTACACATCTCTCTTCCGTTGAAACTTGAGAGTTTTTATGAACAAACTCATTTTCCATGGATAGGGTTATGTGACTTCCTTCCTAAGCCAATTAATGGATCTTGCAACTTTCCAAAAATACCCAAAAGGAAATTGGCTCTAATACCAATATGATCTGTAAACTACCATGGATATTCCACTAGAATAGTTTGTCACAACATATATTATAATATTCTAAAATCTTATATTATTCAATTTTATTACTTAGATCCCAGATTAACTATTATTAGGTTATTGCTCAAATTATGAAAATAACTAAATAGAAAAATGAAAGAATAGGAAATTATACACACCATCCACACAAATGAACACAATATATATCTTGGGAAACCTAATATGGGAGAAAACCCAGCTAGAAGGTGAGGCCTATGCTCTACTCTTTTTTCTTCAGTTATGAATAACGGGTACAAAGAAAAGGGGGCACTCACTATGGAGTTGCGTTTAACACTATGGATTGAACGATTGCTACAAAATATCCTACCTCCTTTTTTATGATCTCAAAATCCACTCCTTGAATTCTTTTCTCAACTATGGACAAGTACAATACAAAAGAATGGAATCCCTTCTCTTCTTAGCGGCTTGGTATTTAACATAACCCGATAGCTGTATGGAGTTAGGGTTTTTGTATCCTCAACACTAATTAGTGATAAAGTTTTGGACTTTCTATAACATTGTTTAAATTCCACATGTGTCTATCCCTACATGTGTGAGTAATGGAGGTTGACATAGCAACCACTCATACCATGGTGCTCAACAAGGTAGGTCAACTTACGAGAGGGATAACGTTTGCATATGAGCTCCGATTGAGGCAATTTTTGTATCATTGGAAAGGTCTTGATGTGTGGGATAGCGTCAAGGGAATGAGAGATATTATACCATATTTTGTTTCCCCAAAAAATTCCATTTGATGTCTAAAAATGGCTCTGGAAGGTTCTAGAACCCAAATCTCCAAACTGGGACCTACCACTACAATGGGCCTTGCAAGCCAATTCCTCCAATTTTTCCACGTAGGAAGTACCAATATAAATGATAAATGATATGATCATCCATTCTAGATCAGGGAATGTTTTGAATAAGGTTGACCCTATTTTGAGTTGTGCGTATTGATGCACCCACTCACCTTTGTATCTTGGCCATGACCAACCTGTATTGAGTTGGGTATCCATAAATCCACTACCAATTGTATTGAGTTAGGAATCCATAAACCAACTCTCCTCTATATTTGGTTGGATTTCCATAAACCGACTCTCATTTGTGTTTCATCATTTCTCTTCATAACCCTCTATTTAGCTTATTGGAGGGTATTGAGAATAGTGTAATCTTTAAATTTGGCTATGACCAACTCACATTGTGTCATTAATTCATTTGGTTAGACATAATGCAACCATTTATTGTAATAATAGTTTTTGGTTAAGGGAAGCCTAGTCAACACTATTTTATTATATTCCTAGGTGGTTAAGACCAACCTAGTCATTATGTGGGACCATAACCCCACTAGGGGAGGGCATTGGGTTCCCTACCTCTTGATGTGCGTATAAATAGATAATCAAGTCTCATTTGTGAAAATCATCTCGTGATATTCTTGATCTCTCATAGAAATTGTTTTATTCATAAGGTAACCTATATCTTTGGCCTTCACTTGTGCTTTAACATTTTTCTTTATTCTATGCATGGGTTTATTTTTGTCTAGTGCACTGGTTCATGTTTACTTTATCTCACCAAAGATTCACTCTATTAAGACACCCTAGTGTTGTTTTATCCTTATTTATTACATGATTTTGGATTTGTTTTGGTTCCATTCAATTATATTACCACCACTTAT
Organism: Picea engelmannii; assembly: GCA_009831015.1. NCBI lineage: Eukaryota > Viridiplantae > Streptophyta > Pinopsida > Pinales > Pinaceae > Picea > Picea engelmannii. Next base: position 52,770 of record ML809558.1, on the reverse strand, counting down.
GAATCTCAACATATACTCACCCTTGGCTACCTTGGTTAGAGATTAGAAATAATTTGGGAGAAAAATTTTGTGGTAGAAAGAAATTCAGGTTTTCTTTTGGATGAATTGATGCAAAAGGTGGTGGAGGGAATATAAGTGGGGATCTCAAAATTAAATCCTGAACTAGGATACAATAGCATTAAAAAATTTAAAAGAAAGCGTAAGACCTAGCTCTTTCAGTTGTGGATGTCGTGGAAGTTGATACTAGAACCTAAGAAAAAAATATTTACCTAGGTTCTAATAATTGGGAGGCTTACTAATTGGGAAAATACTAGCATACCTAGGAGTTCCAAACTCCCGTTGCCCACATTGTGGTGAGCCGTGACTTTAAATGTTTTTTTGGTTTTTCCCTTCAACTACTTATTCTTGGGCCAAGGATAAGGATCTCTATTTGTCATACTTTCCATCCTCCATTTCATGGAGCATTGTTATCACAAAATCCGACACTTATGCAAATCCTTCACAAGGTGCTTGACTAGTGTAACATATGGAAGTAATTTCCACTGTCACACAAGCAATTACTTCCCTCATTTTAGTGAAGGATTAAGGCCGAACACATGGGAATATTCCTTGGTAACCTCAAAGGATCCTATAGAAAGGAAAAACAAGTTTATGGTCCCTTATTTTGGTTACTTTACTAGCTAGGTCAAGGTTTAAGGAAAGGTCAAGGTGAATTAGACAAAGTAAATTAAATGAGCATACATGAGGGGGTGTTCTATGACAATCAATGACAATTATCAGGTTGAAAGAGTAAAATAAATGCCCCGAACCTCTAGATATCAAAAGAAAAGAAAAGGTTGTAATAAAACTTGAATAAAAGATGATCTTGAATAAAAGATGATATACTTCAACATATAACAAGTCTATAACAACAACAAGTAAACAACCCTAAAGTAAGAAATAATTCAATGGAGTATGTGATAAAATCTATTCAAGATCTTAACAAATGTTTAGCTAATGATTTCTGAAATGAAATAGCATGAAACTAATTTAAATGAGTGCAATATGCCAAGACCTAATGGATGGAAATTACAATTAATGCTGAAATAAATGGTGTTGGAGATGATTTAAGGTTAAAAATGAACACAAACCCTATATGTTAGGCATAAAATGACTTGAAAATCCAATGCAATACAACTAGATATAAATCTGACCAAGACATCTTGGAGAGAGTAAGGTTTAGGGTTTGAATCACTTGCAATGGAGAGAAGACTAGTGTCATCTATATTCATTGGGCATATGGAGTCTAGCATGCAAATTCTAAGGAGGGAAAAGGAAAGGAAAATACTTGAAGGTTGAACCCTAGGGTAGTCCACTATAAACCCTAGGAATCAAGCTTCTAGAAAGGAAACTTAGGATAGTCCTCTACAAGCCCTAAGAAATCCATCTTGTATCTTTCAAAGACCTTGCACAGGATATCTAGAAAGGATTTTGGCTAAAAATCCTAGGGTAGTCCATTACAAACCCTAGGATCATAACCTATATGAGAAAAATCTAGCGTAGTCCACTACAAGCCCTTGAAAAAAACTTATGTCCTTCAACAAGATTTAAATGAATGATAACATGGAAGAGAGTCCACTACAAATCTTTCTTAGGGTTTCAAAAAAAAATTTATCCATGAATAAACAAGATAACATGCAAAATCACCACTTTGATAGAGAATTTACTTAATATATCAAGAATAAACCATCCACAATTTGAAACAAACACTTAGTCAAATCATCTAGCATGAAGAAACCCTAGAAATTAAACCATCCAAAAACACTTGCAAAGCATCCAATAGATCATTCTAAAAAAATGCACACAAGTAATCCATAGTGAAATAGAAGTAAACAAGACAAGCGTAGAAGTGATTCTCCATAAGACAAGTTATGATTTACAATGAGGGAAGTGATAGCCTATTATATGAGGAAACCCTAGAACTTTACCTCTATAAATCCCCTAAAAGTGTGATAAATCCATGATACAAGGTGGATAGGTCTAGGCCGATCCCCAAAATAGAATCCAAAATACTTAAATCACACTAATACATCAAAATGCCCCCCTAAAAGTGACTTGTGTGAGTGTAGGATGCTCGAGAAAATCTAACATCATCTCCCCCAAGGGTGCAAGGGATTCCAAAGGAAATGTTGCAACCAAAAAGGTATAAAGCATCATTAAGGGTCACATCCCCTCATTTCGATGGTCACATCTCATGATCTACAAAACTTAACTCATCACCATCAATGCAATATTGGTCCAATCAAGCATCAAATCAAAACAAACATGATGTCACCATCAAGATCTTAATGTCCTAGGTGTGTTGGACAATTGGTTTGTATAGTTGGTTTTCATTGATGTAAACCATTGGAGTATGATATTGTAGATTGAAGTCAACCATTGAGTATGTCCGATAGCACATTCCGATAGCTCCAGAGCTATGAGTAAGGGACCCGAGGTTTTTTGAGGTATAAAGGCATGAAGACCAGTGAATATGTAGGTAAGACTATCATGGATGGATAATACACTTCATGTCATTTCCCAGTGATATGTGGTACATCACATATTTCCTCATGGTTAGGGATATATGGCTTTGAGAAGTTGGAGAAACCTTTAGAGTAATCTAGAAGCCCCTAGAAAGTCAACAAGAAGTCACAAGCTTCTAGAAAGTCATAAAGAAGATTCCCTAGTCAAAGTGGTTGTAAAATAAATGAATTAAATAATGAAGTGGTTGCAACAAGAAGGGTAAAGGAGTTATGTGTTGACTAATTAAGGAAAGTTAGTTGCAACAAGAAAGTGGATTAGCCCTAGAATATGGAGAAAGGGGTAAAACAATTACAAGGAAACTTCTAGAGGAAAGCACTTGGCAAAGTATAAATAAGAGAGAAAGGGACTCCTATTAGCACCTACCTACCTACCCATTTGATCATTATTGAATATTTATTTTGTGAAAGGTTATTTGTAGGTATACATTGAAAAATATGAGAAAGCATAGGTCTGAGGCAACGAAGGTATGAAAGAACGAAAGTTCGGTAGCTGTAGAGGAAGTGAATGAAATAGGATTTCAGAGGTTATCTGCGAGCCATAGGAACAGAGCAACACAAACATTTGCGGGTCGTACTGGATGAAAGAGTGGTTACCTATGAGTTGTAGAAAGGGAAAGCATAGATATGTAGAAAGGGCAAGGAGGAAGATATTTGTTCCAGGTTGTAGGATCTTAGAGAGACTGTAGGTATGTTTTTCAGAGATCATATACAACAAGGATACTTCAAAGATAAAGGTATGTTCATGGCTATGTTTTGAGGTTTTATCTTAGTGGTGTTGTGGAGCATGCTTTAGGCATGACTTTGTGAGGTTTGGTATATTCCCTCTTGGATGTATGTGTTGGCACAGGGGCAGACCCAAGGTTCAAATCTTACAACGCACCAACAAACCCTAACTACTGGCCCTTTCGACAACACCTCCAAAGTAGATGCAGTCTCACCCGAAGTAGAAATAGGGGGTTGCAGGACACAAGTGTCTACAACCAGAGGAAATTCAAAGTGATTCCAAAACACAACACAAAACAATCTAGATATTCTTTACCACTATTATGATCACTTTGCGATGTTACATCTCTGATCTAACACAACAATGCATTAACAATATATCATAGGACAAATAACAAAACATCAATCACAAACAAGAACAAGATATATGTGGTACACCCTCTCTCTAGCGCTACGTCCACAAAACTATGTTTCTTGATATATTATATGAAAACATATAGTTCTATTTGCACACTTAGCTACATATATCTCTCTCTTTCACTCTTTCTCTTCCCTCCCTGTGCACCCAGCTGCAAGGTTGATCTTCACACCAAGATATAGATATTACAATATAGAGTCAATACTATTCTCAACAATGAGCAACAATCATAACACGACTAACGAACAAATTATCGAACAACCCTCTCGACTCTCCTAGACCTTTATTTATACACTACATGAATTCAGTCTAGGTATCAAAACCCTAGATCCAAAACCCTAGGTGCCAAAACCCTAGGTCCACTTGACCTGTGCTTTAAGGGCTTCGCCAGCCTGTCCTTCCTTCTTTTCTGCGAGGTGATCCAAATCATATGTCGTTGTCTTCCTCTACTTGCTGAGTTGTCCACGATTCGTCTTCTTTGATGTTTTATCTTCCTTGATCTTCTCTTCCAATGACTAAATTTTCCTTTACTTCACTCCATCTTTTTTGCTTCTTTCCCCACTTCGATCCTTTCCTCATTTAATGTTCCTTCCGTGTAGGTCATACTTCGCCTTTCTTCCTTAATATTTTCTTTCTTACATAACCAAGGGCCAACAAGCCCCCAACACTCACATGTGACTCGTCCATAGTCACTTCAATATTGATCCTTCTATATCACTTCGACTGCAGACTGCGCGGAGCAGCCTGTGCTTTCTGCTTTGTCCCTCCCTATCATGTGCAAATTGTCTTTTCCATTTCTGGTACCCAGTTTCAACTGGACTTGGTACCTATACCCTTCTTCTTTTGGTTTTACTGAGAGTTGCGAGGCAACTGGTTGTTGTAATACAATTTCAACCAACTTCCATTTACCAGGACTTCTTTCCTTTGTCCATTAAGGGTATTCAACTACGTAACTCCTCCTTCTGTAACATAGGAAACCTCAAATGGTCCTAGCCAATGTGTCCTGAACTTCCCTGGATGCTTCATGAACTTGCAGTCATATAAGCATACCAAATATCCTTGCTTAATTTCTTTCCTCTTGATATGTCTGTCATGGTAAGAATTTTCTCGTTCTCTTTGTACTTGCTGATGAAATCTCGCGATAACCTATCTTCCTCTAGTTCCATCAATTGCGTGAGCCTGTCTTGGACAACGCCTGTGTCATCCATACCTATAAATGCTACGATTCTCAAGGTAGGAACCAAATATTCCATAGGTACCACTGCTTCCAAGCCATATACCAACTTAAAGGGAGTTTGTGTTGTTAAATTCTTGCAAGTAGTTATGTAGGCCCATAGTACTGCTGGAATTCTTAAATCCCAATCATCTTTGTTAACGCTTCAAGTTTTAGTCAACGCTATCTCCAAGATCTTATTGAAATCTTCGACTGTACCATTCACCTATGGGTGGTATGGAGTGCTCTTCTGATTGTGAACCTCGAACTCCCGAGTCAAGGATTCAATAGTTTTATTGATGAAGTGTGTGCCTTGATCACTCATAAGAATCTTCGGGCTTCCAAATATGGTTATAAAATCCTCAAAGATGAATTGCACAACTGTAGTTGCACTACAGTCCTTAACTGCTCTTTCTTCTGCCCATATGGTCAAATACTCTATAGCAGTGATGATGTATGTAGCTCTTGTGCGCTTTCCTGGTGGGTTGATAGGTCCCACAAAGTCAATGTCCCATTTCTCGAATACTTGTAATGTTAATTGAAGTTCCAAAGGCATCTCATCCCTTCGAGAAGGATTCCCTACTCTTTGACACACATCACAAGCTCTGTAGTATTCCTTAGCATCCTTATGTAAAGTAGTCCACCATAGGCCAGCTCTGAGAATCTTCTGCGTTGTTGCTTTCCCTGCATAATGTACTCCTACGATGCCTTCATGTGATTTTGTAAGAATCAATGGTCTTTATGCCTCCATAATGCATCTCCTCAAGATCTCATCTCGTCCCATATTATATCGCTGTCAATCTATAAGTTGGAAGTCAGCAACACGGAATACCAATTGTTTCTTCTAAATAACTATATACTCACGCGGTGCCATGCCTGTGGAAAGGAACTGAACTATATCGACGAAGTGATCATCGAATTTTATGATGGCCAACAACTTTTCATTTGGTAGTGTATCCTCTAGACTGGCAGGTTTCTCTCCGTGTTCTAATTTGGATAAGTGGTCAGGTCCCTTATTCATTCTTCCTAGCTTGACCACAATTTCAAAGTCATACTCCTGAAATAATAGTAACCATCTGCATATTCTTCCCCCCAACACTAGCTTGTTGTCTAAGTAATTAAATGCAGAATGATCAATGAACATATTGAAATCTCCTCCTAGAAAATAATGTCTAAACTTATGCAATGCATATACCATATCCAAGCTTTCTCTTTCAGTGGTAGTATAATTCCTTTTAGCTGTAGAAAGCTTCCTGCTAGCAAAGGCTATGGGGTGGTCAATGTCTCCTGCACCTAGATGTGCCAATTCTTCTCCTAATGCAATGGACGAGGCGTTTATATGAACATTGAACTCCTTACTCCAATCAGTAACAACCAAGATAGGCACAGTGACCATTTTCTGCTTTAGTATGTCGAAGTTCTGTTGGCATTCTTCTGTCCATTGGAACTTTCTATATTTCTTTAGTAGCTTCTCCATAGGTGATGTTATCTATGCATAACCCTTGATAAAATTTCGATAATATACAGTAAAATCCTAATGCAGTGTGCAACTGTCTAACCCAAGTGGGAGGAGGTAGATCAACAATGATGGAAATCTTGGAAGGATCTACCAACAACCCCTGCTTACACACAATGTGCCCTAGAAACACTCCAAAGGGTGAGAAGAAAATACACTTTTTCAAATTCAGGGCAATCTGACATTTCCTGCACTTATCTAACATCAATCTCAAACATTCAATATGATTTTTCAGTAGGCTAAATATAGTCCAATCATCAAAATATGCTTCCAAGAACTTGTGTAAAAAATCTTTGAATTCTTCGACCACCACCCTGGAGAAGATGGCTAGTGCATTCTTCAATCCAAAAGGCATCACAATGTTCTGAAATGAACCCCATTCTATTGAAAATGTGGTCTTATGTCGATCTTCCTTAGCAATTCTGATCTGGTGATAACCTGAAAATCCATCTGTGAATGAGTAGACCTCCTGTCCTCCTACATTATCTAGAACTTCGTCAGTAAAGGGTGTAGGAAATGGATCATGTAGACATGCATCATTCAACTTCCTTAGATCTACACAAATTGTGATTTCTACTGACTTCTTATCTTGGACTACCATAGAGCTAATCCATTCAAATTCTTCAACATGTTCTATGATTCCCGCTTCCAGCATTCTATCCAGTTCAACCCTAACTTTATGCTTGTATTTGGGATTCAGTCTGTAAGGTCTCTACTTGATGGGTATTGCATCTAGTCTCAGAGGGATATTCATTTCTCCCATGGGTCCTTTAATTCCCTTCATATCTGTGAACTTGGTTGGGAACAAGTCCTGATATTCATGCAATAATTCTGTGATCTTGCTAATAATAGAATCATCCCAATAGTCTCCCACATTTGCTAACTTAGGTGTTGCTCTATTGCAATGTTAATCTTCTTAATTTTAATGGGCTGTCAAACAAAGGGTAATTCAATCCCTGGTCATTATATGTCTCTTTCTCCTTCAGTTTCTAAAATGTTTACATCCCTCAGATCATCATCCTCATTAGCATTAATATTGTAGTAATCCTGTAACTGCTGAAGAGGCACAGTCCATCCATCTCCTTCTTGGGTAACAGGGGGGTTAGGTGCCTCTTCGACTACCTTTTGTCTAACAATTTGTAAATCTTGATCTACTATAGGGTATTGAATCTCAAATAAAAAACATAGCTATAAAGTTATGAGTCATTCCATACCAATCTGTAGTGAGGAGGCGCAATTCTTCTTGAAGATACCAGTTTGATAGGTGTGGTATCCAAGGTGTTAATGAACTTATGCACCCACTTTTCTTTAAGATTGTTTCTCCATGCCTCCTCACAACTTTGCATGTGGTCCTTGGGGAAACTCTGACATGGGTATCGAAGTTCGCATCCTTCTGCTTGGTCTGAAAAGAGCACTGTCAATAATGTGCGACATTATACCCATTCTGTGATGTTCTTCTTGTGTGTTCCCCACCATATAGATGGTGTAGCTTTCAATGCTTCATCCAGTGCCAACATCCCTTGTTGTATTGGTACCATTCTCTCAAATTCAACTAAAATGTCTCTAAATGATTCAAACCATCAAATGTAGGGATATTACTTACCTCTGTGCCAATCCAATGAACTTCTTTAGTCAATCTGGAATGCCTCCATGTAAAGAATTCATACATTCTAATCTTCCAATTTTCCAATGCCTCTTCTGAATCTGATGAGCATGCACTTTCACTTTGCCAGCTAAGGTTTCCAAATACTATAGGATTAATGTAATCCTGTTGTCTTGCTGTCAATTTATAGATGTTCTCTAGATCATATGCACAGTATTATTCCTTGATAGGTTTTGTGTATCTGCGACCTTCATTCGGGTCCAGAGGTGTAATGACCTTAAGGCCATTACCTTAGAATGCCATTCTTCTCTTCTTTAGGCCAACAACAGTCGAATTGTTGAAATCCCAATCAATTCCTAATAGCGCAGGATAAGGACATCTATCATCAACAATCTCAATCACTTCAAAGTCTGCAAATGTACTTTCCCTGTCGATGTCTACACAGACATGCTCTAGTCCTCCAAAGGGGCTCATCGCTTGCTAATTAGCCATCCTGAGACTGATAGGAGAGTAAATCAATCTAGGTTTCCCCATCAGTGCCAAAGTTATCATTATCATAAAATTTATCTCTAATCCCAAGTCGAGAACCACATAGTCCATGTCGTAGTCTCCAATCTGAGCACTAAGGTGTAATTCCTTGTTTTTCGTTCTTTTCCTTGATACTTGATTCACACCTCTACTCAGCATAGGATCTATTCTCCCAATGTCATACTGTCTAACCAGGTTTTGTAGCTCCTGCACAAGTTTTTCATCTTCAATCAAATTGATACAAGTATATAACAAGTCCATGAGCTTGCTTACCTCTTTTCCTTGTCTAGCTAGAGAAGACTAATCAAATGTTGGTGGCATTTCACATTCCCTTACTTCTGGTTGTGCCTTAGATGAAGAAGCTTGTTCTCCTACAAATTCTTTCCTTGCTTATTCAAAAGTATGCCTCTCTCTCCTTGGATAAAAAAACTGCACCTTCTCTGCATCTCTTCTGATCCTTGCTCCTTTTGCAGTCCTTTCTGGATTCATTCTATCTTCTCCTGTAGCAACGCCTCCTATAGTAATCAAAATGACTCTGGGGTCCTCACCGTGAGGTTCTTTTGATATCAACTGGACTTGTTGGTTTCCCCCTCGTCTCTCCTAGATTTTGGCCAACAATACTGGACAATATTTGATGACATGATCAAACGAGTTACAGTAGGTGCAAGAAGTACAAGGGTTCTGACAATCTCTTGCCAAATGTCTCGGTTGTGCGTAGTTCTAGCAAATAATATGACCTCGACCTCGACCCATGCCTCCTCCTTGTCCTCTTTCTCTGAATCCACCATGAGGGTTGAATTTTCCTCTGCCTGGGGATTTGAACTATGCATTATTTCGTTCTTGTTGTGTTTCTCCTTGAATCCTATATGTATCCCTTGATCTTTCATGCATGAGATAATAACCCCTACAATCCTTCTTGTCATGTCCCACATATTTGCAGAATGTACAATAAATATTGGTAGGTGTCTGGACATACTTTTTCATATAATAACATTCACCAGGGCGATGTCTAGTTCTACATACCTCGCACTAGGGTACAATAGCCTATTTCAAAGGACTAGGTTCTCCAGAGGTCAGGTATTCATGAAATAGGGGACAATTCTCTTTGTCATGGCCGTCTGATTTACATCGGATACACCAGATATATTCTCTTTTCTCCTTTCCTTTATTTTTCTTCATATCTTCCACCTGTAAGTATAAACTGGTTAACTGATTCAATATTTGACTCATACTTGGGTTGGATTCTCCTACAGGGGTTGATTCTAATTTCATGGCAATCTCTAGTGCTTTAGCCTGTGAGGCGACCTTCTGTTGCATCAGAGGAACCCTAATGTGTGGTAGGAGGGAAGCGATGAACCATTCTTTATTCTGTTCATATGGGATCTGAAAACTTAAATGGTATGTCAGGGTCTTAAACCTCTGATCAAACTCCCAAATAGGTTCAGTTACCTTATGCTTGATCTCCTTCAACTCTGTAATACACTGTGACTCCGACTTAGGCTTCTTGAGTTCTGCACTCAACACAATCTTATTGTCGTTCAACAGTTTAGGCTGTCCATATCCTGAAGCAAACTTCATGTACCATCTCAATGTGTAGTCCCTCAAGGTAGTAATAAACTGAGCTCCCTTAACAGCTTCATCGATGACTTGCTTGATGCTCCATACATCTTCGCATAAGAACTAGTGTTGGTTAGGATCTCCATATCCATCTCCTCTGAAGATGGGTAGCCTCATTTCATCTGCTGTAGATCTTCCTTGGTTTCTTGTCAGAGTGTGTGCTAAACTTATTGTAACAGTACTCTGCTTGCTCTGACTACTCTAGTTACTCTGGTTACTTAATGCTGCTAAATTAATAGGAGGATTAATAGTACTTACTTCAACGATAGGCGCAGTTCCTGAAGTTTCTGGTTCTCCTTGGCGAAGTTCTTCGGTCTGTACTTCCTCTGTTTTTTTGGACTCTGAGTACTCTTCGTCTGTTAGATCTGCTTCTTCTCCACTGTAGAATCCCTCGTCTCTGTAGTTTTTCTTAAATAGGTTCGCAAGAGGAACCTCTCTGAACGATCTCCCACTGCGCGTGAGTCCATCCTCTGTGTCACCGTTGCTGTCTGAATTCTCAAACATTAGATCATTGTATCTTCAATATATTCTTCTCATGCAATAACATCTTAATCCTCAGCTTTAAAAAGTGTAGAAACTTTCCTCTATGTCCCTTAAAGAATTACCTATCTTCTTGACTATACGATTCTATTCTGTCAATAGAAAACTTAGTGCTATACCCTCTAATAGTGCTATCAAACTAGAGATCCACTTCTCTAGACAGAACATTATCGACTCTCTTAACCTTCTTTATTAGCGATGTTGTCCAAACCACAGGCGGTCTAGATCTGATCTCAAACTGGGTATCTATTAATCTAGCTAACCACTTGTATAACTCCTTATGGATCCCTCCAAAGAAAATTTCTTGTATGTCGGTAAAGATGTACCTCCCCAACCAGGCTTCTATACTAATGCTGGGGTTCTTTTTATGAGATTCAACAAAGTCCCTTTCTTGTTCTTCTATCCACTTATGAATTTATTTCTTTGATGGAAACCACCTTGACATTCCCTCAAGAATATCTCAGTCTCGGCAATAGAACCATTTGTTGGCACAGGGGCAGACCCAGGGTTGAACTCTTATAATGCACCAACAAAACCTAACTACTGGCCCTTTTGGAAACACCTGCAAAGTAGATGCAGTCTCACCCGAAGTAGAAATAGGGAGTTGCAGGACGAAGGTGTATACAACCAGAGGAAATTCAAAGTGATTCCAAAAAACAACACAAAACAATCTAGATATTATTTACCACTATTATGCTCACTTTGCAATGTTATATCTCTGATCTAACACAACAATGCATTAATAGTATATCAGAGGAAAAATAACACAACATCAATCACAAAGAACAACAAGATATACGTGGTTCACCCTCTCCCTAGGGATACGTCCACAAAACTGTGTTTCTTGATATATTAGATGAAAACATACAGTTCTATCTGCGCAGTTAGCTGCAGATATCTCTCTCTTTCACTCTTTTTCTTCCCTCCCTGCGCACCCAGCTGCAGGGCTGATCTTAGCACCCAGCTGAAGATCTGACAATATAGACTCAGTACTGTTCTCAACAATGAGCAACAACCATAACATGACTAACGAACCAATTATCGAGCAACCCTCTCGACTCTCCTAGACCTTTATTTATACATTACATGACTTCAATATAGGTATCAAAACCCTAGATCCAAAACCCTAGGTGCCAAAACCCTAGGTCCACTTGACCCGTTCTTTAAGGGCTTCGCCAGCTTTTCCTTCCTTCTTTTCCATGAGGTGATCCAAAGTATCTATCGTTGTCTTCCTCCACTTGCTGAGTTGTCCATGATCCGTCTTCTTTGATGTTTTATATTCCTTGATTTTCTCTTCCAATGGTTAGATTTTCCTTTACTTTGCTCCTTCTTTTCTCCTTCTTTCCCCACTTCGACCCTTTCCTCAGTTAATGTTCCTTCCGTGCAACTCATACTTCACCTTTCTTCCTTAATCTTTCCTTTCTTACATAACCAAGGGTCAATAGTATGGTATCTGTTGTAGAGTATGATTTGAGGAAGATCTGTTGAGGCACATTGTTGGTGCACTTAGCTTGGTTTTATTGGTATATCTCGTGGCACATTGTGAGAGGATTTTTTTAGTGATATTGGTATATGATTGGATTATGAGTGGTACATGTTTAAGGCTATATATCAGTGAGGTTTTGGCACATGGTTTGATGTAATGGTTTATGGTATTCATTTTATGGATAGTGTGATGTATTTCTAGAGGCCCTTTTTTGGTTATCTTGGAATATGTTTTTGGTGCATAGTTGATGGACTTGTTGTGGTACATGTTGGTACTTGGTTGTTATTGGTACATGATTTGTAGAGGCATGTGTGGGTGATGGTTGTGAGTTTTTATGAGTAGTTTTATTTGATGCACATCCTGGTAAAATTATGCATATGATTGAGAGTTGTCTTAGTGATTGGATCTGGTTTGGTTGATGAGATTATTGTTACAAATTGATGGTACATGTTGTTTCGAATAGGTTGTTATAGGTTTCTGGTACAGGTTGACATGACTAGTTTTGCAGTGACAATTTGACAGAAATAGAGATAGTACCAGTGAAACTGGGTGAGTTTATGGTAACCCACAAGTTGCAGTGAGGATAGACGTGAGATATTGGTTTAGGTTGTGACATGTTTTTCAGTGATATTTGTGACAATGATAGTGCGACAATGGTAGTGATTGATTCAGTGACAGTGACAGGTTGTTAACATTTGGAATTTATATTTCAATGTGGTTGGACTTGGCAAGGAAAGAGGGTTGTAGCCTCCTTCTGGTTGGTGCTGGAGAATCAGGGAGTTGGATCTTCTTTCAGGTTGGATCCTAAGAACCAGGTGGTTGTAGACACCTTTCAGTTGTAGCTAGAGAACCCAGGGGGTTGTAGCCTCCTTCTTGTTGGATCCAGAGAATTAGGGAGTTGGAGATTCCTTCAGGTTGGAACTTGAGAAGCTAGGGGGTTGGAGCCTCCTTCCAATTGGAGATGGAGAATTGGAAGTTTGTGCTTCGTTGAATGTAACTATTTGACATATAATAAAAGAATTATGTGGTTGTCTCTTGCATTGGTCTTCCACGTAAATATTGGTGTACTTTGTATTGTGTGGATGTGTTTATTATTGTTTATTATTCACTAATGGATGCTGTTGAAATATTGTAACTGTAAAGAGTATTCTACTTATTATTGAGTTATTATTAATTAGATCAATCCCCTTTTGTGGATTGATAATGTCGGGCTTTGTAAATGACCAAATCCCCTTTTTTGGATTGGTCAAACCCTAATTATATGTTGCTAATTAAGAAGTCGTCCCCCATGCCTAATTAAAGTGGTTTTAACTACTAAGTGAAGAAGTCGGCCCTGCTTGATGAAGAGACACCTCCCTAGTTCATGTCAGCCAATATAAATAAGAGAGGCTAGTGCCTCATTAGCTCACTCACTCAAGTCACTCAAAAAGTGTGCAAGTTTGGAGATAGCTGCAGTTGGGAGAAGAAGGAGAAGAGAGAGGCACATTTCTCAGTCTTGGATATTCTCTTGTGTTTGGTCTTTTATCTTGACATTGTATTGGAAATCTATATTAGTAATGTTTTGCTGGGTTTTCTCCCGCATGAGGGTTTCCTAGGATAAAATGTTGTGTACCTTGTTATTGTGTTTCTCTCAGTGATCCTGGTTATGCTATTATTGTCTAGTAAATTGAAAAAAACTTAAAAAATGTCACTGGTGTTGTACAAGAAAATTAGGGTTTTTTGTTGGAAGAGGATTTCTGAACAAAAAACATCTAGGGAAGCGTGCCCTAGCCTAGAAAACTCATTGGTATATTGAGTGCACCTTTTCAGTGGCCATAACTCTGGGAAGTGAAATCCTAGTTTTAACTGGTACAAAAAAACCAGAAAACCAAGAAACCAGAACGAGTACCAGAAGTACGAGTCCAGATTTGTGTAGACTCGGTTTCATGGGGTAGTTGTCTTTGAAAAGTATTATACTTGGTAGCATGTGAGCATATTGAGATAAATTATTATTGTAATCATTTACCATATACAACTAACATCTCCTCTAGGAGAAAATTCTTGTGTTGGTTCCAGGTTAACATGGAGAAATGTTTGATCACAACACTAGAGGAGTGTTGATCTCATTTCGTATTGTATTTCTTAATTTTGATCTTTATGTCACGCAGGTCACAAGTGATATATCTACAGGATCTATTGTGACAATTATTCGTGCTATTGTTTTATTACTATTATCCATGCTTGTTGTTTTTTGTTTACCTTGTTTCAGGTCACATGTGATAACCCTGAGGAAGCTATAGTGAAGGTTGCAGAAGGAAACATATTAGATGAGACACGAAGCATACTATGTACATGACCATATACATTCATGTACCAAAGTAGGTGAAGAATAAGCTATTTTTTTTAGATCCAGAGTATCTCATATGTAGATTGATTGTAAGGAGCAGAAGGCTCCAAAGATGACAAAGCATTAGAACAATAAATCACAGTAGACTTGTTCAAAGGATAATGAAGTGACCTTGACAGGAAGCAGAATTCACTTGAAGTCTCACTCAAATTTTCATATTAAGACTTGGTATTCAACACCAAGTATACCTTGTAGAGATTATGAAGTCCTTGTAGACTCAGAAGAAATAAAGAACAGAGTGAGTCTGATCTCAGAAAGAATCAGATGGGAAAAGGAAACATCTTCTAGGACTGGGAGACAAGATACCATAAGATGAGAAAACTAGATCGTATCCTCAAGGAGACATGAAATCTCCTGGGAATATTCCGTTGTTTCAACAATTGAGAAGGAATATAGTTAGAAGGAATGGGATATAGATTTTTCCTAAGACGAGATAAGAAGTTAGTGGTGATTTCCAAAATTGATCTAAAAGATAAAGCATGTTGCATATAAAAGTATAAAGATGTACAAAACATGACTTGTGTCCAAATGATTCTCCCAACAAGAGAGAGAAGACTATGAAGAGAAAATTAATCCAGTAATCGGAGAAATATTTCCAATATTTGAAGACAACCAGAACAACCATGATTCATATACAATATGAGATGTAGGGGGATAAATCCCCATATTTAAAATTGAGTGGAAGTTGGTGCACTACATTAGTTGGGTCATGGAGACATGAATACAATAGTAGATAGAGTTACCTCCATGAAAGAAGAAGAGATACCTTTAGTATCAGTTATTGAGCCACTCTTAGTTTCAGATCAAGTTGTTTCCATGATAGAATAGAGGAGCCACTCTCAGAATGAAACAATTATAGTGGGAATGAAGAAATTATGCTTAGCTTCAAAAATAGAAGCTACAGGTGCAGAGTCCTGATTCTAGAAGGAACAATTATAGAGAAAGTAGAGGACATACTCTTAGACAGTAAGACAGATTGTGCTTTGCAGAGCTAGAACGCGATTGTGCAGATTAAGTTGCAGCTAAGAAAGTGTACTAGGTTGGTACAATGTGATGTGAAAAAATCAGTTTGAAGTTGAGGACAAGAAAACTCATGTCGGGAAGTTGAAGCAAGATCCAAGAGCTTGGTATGGCAGGATTGATAGTTTTTCGATGAGCTTGGGCTTTACCAAGAGTAAAGATAATCCCAATATTTACTTCAAGATTGTGGATGATGGACAAATTATATTGATGATATATATATGGATGACTTATTCTTGATAGGTGAAGAAAATATCATCACAGACTGTAAGAAGAAGCTCGTTGCAAAATTTGAAATGAAAGACCTAGGCTTGATGCATGATTTCCTAGGTCTAGAAGTTTGGCAGAGCCCAGATAAGATATTCCTTAACCAAGGGAAGTATGCAGTTGAAATACTTAAGAGGTTTGATATGTTGGAATTTAAATCCATGAAAACACCTATGGAAACAATGTTGAAGCTCCTGGTTGATACTTCGTCAGAATTGGTTGATGCTACGCTGCACAGACAGATCATTGGATCGTTGATGTATCGGAAAAATACCATGCCAGATATATGTTTTGTTGTGAACACCTTGAGTCTGTATCTGGTAGAGGCTAGATGTGTTCACCTTGTTGCTGCAAAACATGTGATGAGATACCTTAAGGGTACGTTGGACTTTGGTCTCTGTTATAATGGAGATAATGACTTTAGACTGGTTGGTTATACTGATTCAGATTGGGCTAGAAGTGATTCAGACAAAAACATAACTTCAGGATGTTGTTTCAATCTGGGGTCAGCTATGACTTCATGGTAGAGTAGGAATAAATCTAGTATTTCTCTCATCACGACAGAAGAGGAATACATTTCCGCATGTTTCACCAGTTGTGAAGCTATATGGCTTCGAAAGTTGTTGAAAAGTCTATTCGATTTGAAGATGGAAGAAACCTTGATTCTATGTGATAACCAAATTTGCATAAAGATGACAGAGAACCCTATGTTCCATGATAAGTCGAAGCACATATAAATCCGATATCACTACATTCGTGATATGGTGCAGAGGGGAGTTGTAAATCTCCAATATGTTGGCATAGATGAGTGGGTTGCATATGTGTTGACCATGCCTCTATCTCATGTAAAGTTTGAATACTTTCGATACAAGCTTGGTATAGTCCGAAAGGACCTCCCTCGAAAGGGGGAGTGATGTTGATGATACTATGGTATCCCGACCAACAACGGGTAGCTTAGTTATGATTTTATATCCTAGGGGACTAATTATCCCTGGATAGATCCTGAAGGTCCTGTAAGGATGATCTGTTAGAGTACTTGTGCATGTATATTCCTGTTGTGGTCATTAGTGGTATCTCCATTAGGATTTTTATAATCCTAGGGAATCATATGATTCTTGGGTAGATCCCGAAGGTTCGGTAAGGACGGTCTATTAGAGTACCACGTGGTAGCTCCGTTAGGATTTTATATCCTAGGGAATCTTATGATTCCTGGGAAGATCCCTAAGGAATTTCAGAGTACCACAAAATGTTGTTACACATGCCTCCTTCTATTTCCATATGTTGATGATGTTGTTATCTTAGCCTCATGTTGATGATATTGATGATGTTCTTATCTCAACCTTGTGTTGATGGTGTTGTTATCTCAACCTCATGATGATTATGTTGATGATGTTGTTATCATAGCATCATGACGATGATGTTGTTATCTCAACCTTGTGTTGATGATGTTGTTGTCTTAGCCTTGTGTTGTTGATGTTTCTCCAACCTCATGCTGTTGATATTGTTGTACTAGCCTCGTGTTGTTGATGTTGGTGTATCAACCTCGTGTTGGTGATATTATTATTCTAGCTGTTGGATTACTGAGAGGCGGGGTGAATCAGTAATAGCATAATTATAATCCTTTTTCTTCAAATGTTATATCAATGTAGAATTATTATCCAATAATGAGCAGTAAGAAATAAACAATCACACACATACACAGTACACCAGTGTTTTACGTGGAAACCCAAAT